>JBAMHX010000022.1:5240121-5253979 GCA_037177515.1 Pseudomugil tenellus
CTATCTATCTATCTATCTATCTATCTATCTATCTATCTATCTATCTATCTATCTATCTATCTATCTATCTATCGATTTATCGATTGATCGATCATGAAATTGAGGGACCATCATGTCCCTGCATCCATGTACCACCAACTGGTGGATTTGAACAGGTGGCTGACATGAACAAATTCTAGAGAGGGCTTTGCTGGATGACAGGACAGAACTGGTTATCATAGCAGCATGCAGGCGCAAGTCTGAGTACCAGGGCCATCAAGGCTCTGATGTACCACATCAGGAAGAACCCCAGGTGTAAAGAAACCCTTGAAACAGTAGTGTGCAAGATGTTGTCAGGCAAAGAATACACGGAACGGAAGTAGAGAAAGACGGCTAAAACTATGTGGGACTTCCAGATGAAGAATGTCTGGGCAGTTTTTAGTCAACCAACTGGACATACTGACCACGGATCAGCAGCAGAGGAAAGACATAATAATGGATATAGCCATCACCAACTATGGAAATATCAGACAAAAGGAACAAGAGAAACTTGAGAAATATCAAGAACTCAAGGAAGAACTGAGGAAGGCCTCGAAAGTGAAGACAACAGTAGTACCTATAGTAAATGAAGCACCGGTGGCCACCAATCATACCATAATAATATCTAAGTATAAGTATTTTATGCAGTGAACTAAAGTTGAAAAATAGAAATATAGCAATTATCAATACACCACAACCAAAAGACCTGTCAACAAGACAAAAATGGTGAGGAATGCTGTTGCTTTATCTGGCCACACAAGTTTAACTTATTAGACAATTTTGTTTACATAGATTTTCTTTATCATTATACATACACTGATACACTATATCAATTTCACGCTGAAAAACATCAAAACATTTTTGTGATTTGGTTTTCTTCCATAAAGTGAAAACAAGTGGATGTGTCATTCGGCAACATTTGAGCTTTTTCTGCTGCAGTTTCTAAATAAATTCAGGTTGAAGCCCTGTTTGGCAGGTAGAAGTGAAAAATTAATGGCCACTTTGGCAGATGATGAAGCAGCAATACATGTTATACAAAAAGAGCCTAATCCCATAGGGAAAACCCATTTCTGTTGTACTGCTGCAACTTGATGGGCACACCGTACAGCCAATCACAAGCAAGAACAGACCAGCATCATAATATGATGTGAAAAGGAGACAGATAATGCAGTGGTAAAAGCCAGCTAGTGTCTTGTCTTTGAATGCATGTATTAAGACATGTTAGTCGGCACGTCCAATATGTAATTTCCATGCTTGGAAGGTTTAATTCAGCTGTGGTACTAAGAGGGCAAAAAACAACTGCAAATGTTTGTGCAGATGAGTATCTAGGTATAAAAGGTTACTGCAAAGTAGTACTTTGATTGACTGCCAACCTGTCCAGGGTGTACCCCGTCTCTCGACCAATGATTGCTAGGATAGGCTCTGTCTTTCCTGCAACTCTTTATTAGATTAAGCAGTTTCTAAAATGACTAACTGGCTTTGTTTGCAAAACATTTTCTGACAAGAACACAACATCTTTCCTTGTTACAAAAATGATCCATCTGTCAGGATTTCAGTTTTAAACATCTACATGTAAAGACAATATTTTTATTTACATGTGCTTTTTCACAATAAATATGTTGGTTTGACTGGATTCTTTATGATAAACATAGTTTTTTTCTACAAGAAAAACCAGTCAAATATCTAAAGACATATTCAGAATGTGTTTGTGTCTAGCCTGACACATGGAGGGACAAGAACTAAGAAGTCGGTCAAAAAAATCTGCAGTTAAGCCACAGTCAATTGATGCAGAGGCAGTTATATCATCTCTAGGTCAACGAAAGACATGCAGAGACAAAAAAAAGAAAAAAAAAACTAAACACTGAAAAAAATGAAAGAAATAAAAAAGGACTTTTCATTGAGTTAACAGTTGTCAATACTCCAGTCTGGATTTTCTGGTGGCATCTACCAATTTCACTCATGTTGATACCACCAGATGTCATCGATGGAGCAGGGCATATCCACAGGCAGCATTTGCATGATGTGATTGGGCTCTACTGGAGACTTGGCTGCTATCTGTTGAGGTATTCAGCTCATGATGGGATACAGTTACCTGTTGGTTCAAGAGGAGGCATTTCTCAAAGACCATCTCTGCACTGATCACCTGCTGGGACTAATCACACATTTCAGAGGCATGTCAAGGGCATGGACTCAACTTTTGTTTGATAGGATGAAGGTTCTTCAACCAAGCAACCAACAATTACAGCACCAGGGGATATAGCATGGCTCACTGGTGTTCAAAGAAATCTGTTTCTGTTTGTGTCTGTTTCTGGTAAACTTTGGGTGTCACAATTATTAAAATTAAAATAAATGTTTAATAACTGTAAAGATACCTCAACTTCCTCACTTTCAATGAAGGGTTATCAGCAAATAAGAATTATTTGTGCAGAAATGAAAATGAAAATAAAGTTGTGTAACATCCTTGTGTTATTGCTTGAATGAGTTTTTGTTACATGTGAGTTGGAAAAATGTCAAGGCTGAGTGGGAAATAATGGCTATATTGCCTCAAAAAAAACCTAATTGATATAAAATATGGAAGAAATGAAGAAAGAAACGTCATTGTGGGGAATAATTCGCTAGTCTGTAATAGCATTCACTGCTGCCAAATACTCAATAGGTAAAGTAGCTACTGGCCGTCATAAAAGTTGCTAAATTACATCATCATCATCTAATTGGCCTAGTTCAAATCATTTTAATGGATGCTGCAGAGTAGCGGAATAACATTGTGGTGAAAATTGTAATATTTAAAAAAAATGTATTGGTCGGAAAAAGCTCAGATTCCACAAAGAACCCTTGTGCACTCAGCTTCCCACATGGAGGTGACTGTGTAGTTATTGTTCACTGATTTGGGGACAACATATTAAATCCATCCATTATCTGAACCACTTATTCCAGTGGAGGGTTGCGGGTAGCTGGAGCTTATCCCAGCAATCACTGGGTGAGAGGTAGGGTACACCCTGAGCAAGTCACCAGTCCATCACAGGGCAACACAGAGGGACAAAAAAACCAGAAGACTAACCAGTGACCTACACATTCACTCATAAGAGCAATGTTACATACATATTAAATCTTTCATGTTGTCTTTTGTATCAATATATTTATTATGGATTATTTGAAACAATTTAACAAATACCCAAATGCAACTTTTGGGGGAAAACAAACATGAATTCTTCACCATAAAATGATAATTTAATGTCTAATTAAATTAGTCTGCTTTACTGAAGCTTTAAAACAAAGAGAAAAGATGTAAAGGTTTTATGTAGCAAAGGCTGCATTTACCCTTAGGCTGAATACAAATTATAAGTGTGACAGTAGCTAAACCCCAAGGTCACCCTGGAAGAGATTTGTACCCTTTCATTTTCAGCCTGTCACATGCCACTGGGTTTGAATGAAAAACTTGTATACTCCTGGGCTTTGACAGCACATAGGTTGACACACCTGTAGAATACAGAATGCTGTGTTTTCAATAGAAAATGTTACAAATAATGCTGATCACAAGTCCATGCCAGTACTTATCAACAAAGGAGGAAATTTACTGCAGCACTGAGAAGGACCTAAAAGACTTAAAGATCACATAAACTAAAAAAAAAAAACACGTAAGGTTTTGGTCTGTTAATCCAATCTTGTTCTGTATTTCGCTTTGAGTGCTTATATTTGCTGGAATTAAAAGACCTTATTCAACATGCAGTCACCAGAATTATGTTAATATTTTTTTATACATCAATAAAAAAGCAATGTAATTTTTGTATTTTGCATTGCTTTCATTCAATTTAAACAAAACATATTACTCACATATATACACAGAGTTATATACAAAGTTTTTTATGTGAAAATGTAATAGAAACAAAGCAATACATCTGCTTAGCATTTCACATATAAACTAAGAGACAGGCTTATTTATTTATTTTTTTCTTCAGATAACTATAGTCCCTAAAATATCTATGAGGAATGGTAAAGCAATATATTCAAGAGTTTAAGAAAAAGTAACACTCAAATTAGTAAAATTATAAATAAAAATAAGGACACCATTTTAACACTAGACCTACCAAAGGGCAGCCATTTAACATTTTTAGCTAGATCTTTCATGCACCAGTCAAGAGGCTGGATTAGTTTTGAGCTAACGTCTTGACTGAGGTGTGAACAGACGTCATTGTTCTGTAAATTAGGTAATAACTCATGCAAAATTGAAAGGGAAATACTGTTACTTTCACTTTACCTGAGAAAGCAGTTGGTTGTATTCAGGCGGCAATCTCTGGCTGCCGATGGTGATGCTAATGCAGAAATCCGATTCATTGCAGTTCACCCCTCACCGCTAGATGACTGGCACCAACAGCGAGCAATCCCCAGACTCCCATGTTAAAATGTCCTATTTCACAGCGGTGAATTTTTTCTAACGTTTCGGTTTCAATGTTATTTTTATAATAAATTTAGAGGCGTGTCCTTTTGATTGATGTGTGTTATAGCGCTATCACTGGTTACAGCTGCGTACTTCCTGCTGGTGCCACCATGACGGAGCCCTCACAGCTCTACCTTTTCATACATTTTTGGATTTTCCGATAATAACGAAACAGCAAGATGGCGACGGTAGGACCCACCTATTTGCTTCATTATCGCTTTTCAGAAACCTATGGGAAACATGTCGTATGCTCTGTCCAGTAATTATATACTGTCAATGGTTGTTTTGTAACAAAAATGGGTAGAAGGTTAGAAGTACTTCACTTGATGTGCCATTGTTTGTATGTATCCAGTGTGATTTCTAGCCTACGCAACATTCATACTATCCCATGATTCCCTTTTCTCTCATAAAAAGCTTTTTGTTTTTTTGTTATATATTTATGTTATATGTTATATATTTGTACTAATTTTAAAATGAAATATTCACACATTTTCCACTACAGATGAGCCTGTTACATGGCTTAATTTTTGGTCTGTTTATGAGAAAGACATATTAGAAAAACCGAAACATGTCCAAGGGACAAAAGAAAATCAAACTTAAAATGCTGGAAATATTTTGACAAAATCTTCAAGAGGATGCATTTCTTTGGCAAATTTATCCTCAGTCACTTTAGTCGGCTACAACATGAAATCATTTTTCCACTTTCTTGATCACAACAGAAAAAGATTTCAACTTCTCTTCTTAGAAAGAGGTTGACACAGTGGTTTTTTTCTTCAATTTTACTGAGTTTTATTTCTGGATACAAGATTCAAACAATACTTTTTTTTCTTACACACTACTGTGACATAATGTAGTAACACAAAAAAATCTGTGTAGCATATTCATTAAGTCATACTGTCTGAAAATACTCAGACCTGCAGATTGGCTGAACATACGTTGCGCTGCCACGGCGTTTCCTTTCTGCATTTGCCACATGTGTATTTGTAGCAATTAACGCAGCGTACAGTTGCGTGATTGTTCCTGCACTCACTGTTCACCTTGGCCACACATTGGCCAGGTGTGGAAGGTTGTTGTCGAAAAAGTTTTTTTTTTGCCTTTTTGGCCTCCACATGAGAGTGAACAAGCTCAATTGCAAGCTCCACCATGGAATTCCACCTGTCTCTCCCGCGCCCCAGTGCATGCTTGATAAAGTACATCTGCATTCAGTGCTGCAATGTCTATATATATATATATATATATATATATATAAACTGTATAAAATACTGACATCTAGTGGTAAAGATCTATATGGTGGTTACTTAAATTGCCAAGTCCAGTTCTGAAGGGAAGGTGGTTGTTCTTCCAGATATAAACATGTTTTCACCTGAAAGTGGATCCTTTGGCCTCTGGAGCAGTGAAAACCACTACAGGTAACTACTTTAAAATGGTGTATATTTGAAAGGTGGTGTAGCACTTACAAAGCTTGTAGTGCCGTTTTGAAGCTCACACATCACAGGCAGAGTCTAAAGACTGACACAATTTGGCAGCTGCCTGCATGTAAATATAAATCCCTCATTTTCAAAGGGTAAACATGTTTATTTGTATAGCACATGTTTATAAAAGACAATTTAAAGCTTTTTTACATAGAACTGTAAAAGTATTACAGTAGGATGCAGAAGAAGCATTAAAAGAAAACATCTGATTCTGTAGACTTCCATGTCTTGTTCTAATATATTTAAGTGCACAAATCATGTGTTTACCTAAATATAATTTACTGGAACCTAAAGAAAGATTTTAAAAAGCAGATCTGCAGTCTTCTTTATTTGTCAGAATTTAAAATAAGACTAGTCAATGCAGCTCACACTGTTTTGGCTTTTTATCCAACAAGTATGAGCAGTTAAAACAAACATGTCGTCCCCCCCCCCCCACTATTTTGCTCTTTATACAATTGTTTGGCCCACTAGGATTTGTCTAGCCAAGTGAGCCAAGGTTTAAACAAATCCCAGTACAACTGTAAATACATCAGGCTTAACGTTATGATCTGGGAGTTAAACACTGTACTACCAAAAAATTGGATAACATGCCAAAAACTCATCTAAGACAGTCAACGCTGAGATGTTCCATTTTATTCTATTTTATCAAACAAGATTATAAAACCCAAGTGGTCCTGCGCATCTTGGTTCTGGAAGTGAACCATCACAACACAGGGAACAGCAGGTATGATATTTAAACAGTTTATCTGGAGGGGTAAAATAGTTGTTTCAAAACTGTAAATATCCTAAAAGCAGAACGTTCTAATGAATCTTAACTGACTGATGCTGAGACAGAATAAAACAACTATAATGTCTCTTTTTTTCTACCTTCATCAGATAGACTTTGGCCTCCAGTGCTGTGATCGTTGCATATAGGTCTTGGTACTAATCTATATAGATCTTGCAACTAGTTAGCTTAGCGTTAACACCTTTCCAATCCACTTTGCTATAGTTTGCTGCTACATGCAGGCTTCCACTGAGTGTAGGCCATGCACACGGAGCGGTACACATAAGAAAAACTATCAAAGCGTCACAGTTTCTCTTAAAAATGTATTTTGCAGGTATTTTAAGGTTTTGAGTAAAAAATAAAAATCAAAGGGTGTAAGAAGCAGGAAGCAAAGAAAGACTAGGATAAATGTTATGGTAAAGTGTTGTGCAGTGGGAAAACCAATTATGACGAGTAGTTTCTCTGCCTTAGGTCTCTGTTTGGCAATAATAGCTTGTAAATTAACGTTATTCCTGTCAAGGACGAGGAGACTAGTTTCCTTACATTGAGAAGAATATAAATTTAATGATGAAGAATAAAATAAGTTAAACATACATTAAACATTAAAACATGGAGGAGACAATACATTAAGACATACAAACATGGTGCGAGGTTATAACTCGGGGAGAATCCCTCCAGAGATCTGTCATCACACAGAAGTCTGGAACTATTCTGCCCAGTCACTTAGAGGCACCTTTGTTTAGACTTTGGTTGAGTGTGTCAATCTGAAACTGTTCTCATGATATGACAACAAAACCGAGGTTGTCTAAATATTTCTCTGATGGAAGGACGCTGGCCTTGCAGATGATTTACTAAGGTCAGAATGACATCAGTTTAGGAGCCTTATGGTCAGACCTTTCAGCTAGACATTAATTAAGAGCAAGGTAATTAAGCTAATTTATGAAATTTCCCCAGCAGCTCCAAGAAGTTTTCAATTATTTGTGTCTGTACCATTAAAACAAGTTAGAAGCACATACTTTTAAAGTCAGAAGGTTATGTAGTGCTACGTTTGCAGGGTCGTTGCTGCAGTGATCTGGTCTTGCTGGTTGGGTAGACTTGCACTGCAGTGTGATGTTTGAGGAGGTTCCCCTGGCCAGCCTTGTACTGGGTGGTTGGAGCGACCCTCACTGTGGTCCAATGATCACAATGTAGGCCCTGAGTGGTCCTGGTCTGAGTGGTTCATGTGGTGACAGACTCTGTGGTCATGAATGAGACAGATGCAGATCAATCCCCAAGATATAATTTCCCTGCTTTTTGCATGAAATGGGATTTGATGTAGGTGAGGGGGAATAAAAGTGCTTTGTGTGCATGACTGCTTAGGAGAATGATGATGATGATGAATGATTAGGCATGTCTTTAGGTTGGTTAACTTATGTAGCCTACTTTTGCATGTAAAGCTTATTTTTCATTCTTGTGCACAAAATGGGTTTTAACTGTTCAAACCACATTGTGGGGCATTTTCTATATGAACAACTGCTTTTCAAGAAAAAATTTGATCTGATTTGATTTTGAGCAAACATTACCAGACAGTAAAATGCCATTGTAATAATTTCTTGTGTTGATGTGTCTCCATAGGAACTAACATTTCAGTCTTTATCAGGATAACGCTAACAAAGCCATGCTATTAATTTAAACCCAACCAGAATAAGAGATAAGAGACCTTAAAATAAGAAAAGTTACAAAACAGCTGTTGCTTCTGGGTGATCTCACATTGTCAGTCTCAAGTTACAAAATATGAAGATTTTTGGGCTTTGGGTCCAGCTGATTATTGTTTAAATTAATCAGAAATAAACCAAATTTTAAAATTTGCTTGTTAAAATGGTGATGGAGTCCAATGAAGCAGAAAAACCTCCCTGCTATTGCTTTTAATCCAAATCCAGGAAATGACCGATTGGTTAACATCAGCAGAATGAAAAACTAATATTAATGGAGACAGCTGTCCAGATATAGTGGTGTTACCTGTATATAAAACGATTAAGAATAGGAGTCGACAGTATGCTTGACTAAAAAATTCATCCAGGTGAACGCGGCCACCGACGTGCCTGTACTCTGCTGAATGATGGATACACCTGTCTGACTGAATGACTCCCATGTGTGAGTATGCATCACTTTGTATGTGTGTTTTCTGAGCATGTGACAAAGCTTGGTGGAAGATGAAGGATACATTTCCATGTCAATGACTTGTGTGTGTTTGATTGTGTGTAGCGTACGTGTGTAAATGTTTGTTTAGTTTTTGCACTGGTGATAGATGATAGATGTTTTTGACAGACGTTGGGTACGGTGATAGATGGCTTTTATTTCTGTAGTACAAATTCAGCATGGAACCAGACCTTCAGTGACTTGCTATGAAAAAATAGTAATAATTTGACTGAATCAGGATTCCAGGTGACAATTTGAATAAATGAAGAGTTAAACTTTTATTGGTGCTTGTGGGAAAACTGAGGTAGTTTCTGTAAATATGCTTCGTCTTGGTGTACTTTTTCAGACAGTGTAATATGGTTATAATGTCTCATCTATCAAATGTGTTGGTTTTTCTAAGTCCTATGCAGTACCTTTAAGCCATTTGGGCCCTTTATACTCAACGGTTTATGAAGTGTTTGGTGACAAT
Source organism: Pseudomugil tenellus (assembly GCA_037177515.1). Lineage (NCBI taxonomy): Eukaryota > Metazoa > Chordata > Actinopteri > Atheriniformes > Pseudomugilidae > Pseudomugil > Pseudomugil tenellus. The sequence goes on from JBAMHX010000022.1 coordinate 5,249,460, forward strand.
AAATGGCAAAAAAACAAACCAATAACAGACAAAGATATGTAGATTTCAAATGTGCAAACAGTACACAGTAGGTGATTACTGTTCTCCTTGCCACCTGTCATGTACAGAAGCGGTATATTAGTCCTTCATGGAATTTGTGATCTTGCTATCATTACTATTAACACAATTCAGCCAGTTTTTCAGGAATATTGATGGTATTTTCATTTCTGTCCAATCTTTGACACAACTCTGTCTAATTGAAGCACTACTCTGTGTTTGCTGTAATCATTTCATGATATATGTTAGAAAAATGTAAAGTGGATCATTTGGAATGGTGGATGGCAGCAGAAAACCATACACACATCTAAAATTTTCACTGAAAAGGAAAACAATAGGAACATGAGGTATTTGCTGTTCAAAATCATAGCCAAAGACTGCAGATGCCAGTTTCTTAGTGTTTTCAATATATATGTGCAAGCTGAATTGTTTTTCAATGCAAAATACCACCAAAGAATATCTGAAAGAGATTAAAAAGCTACCATGCCAGTGTGCAGAAGATCTGCTGCTACAGCTCAAAGAATCAGAATATTTTTATTTATTCATTTTGCGATGTTTCTTTGAACAATAATGTGCAGCTTGAAGAGCATGCTGCATTATGATAAAATGCTCTCCCAGTGTGCTTATTTCAGTTTAGAATAACGAAGTATTATTATCCCGGGGCAGGCAAGGAGGATGGACCCATTGAGAAGACACCATTAACAGGGTCATATTCTGGCAGGTATCTGGCAAATCCCACAGTGTCAGCTTCCTTGTGAGGGCAACATACCCTCCCATGTCCCCGGAACCTCCAGGGGTGCAGTTATTACTGCAGTAGTGGTACAGAAGTAAGGAAATGTGCTCACAGTGCTGTAAGGGTAAGACAAACCTCCAGCATACTCTGTGTTAATGCTTACCTGCATTTAACCAGACACCTCCATTAGCAGCCAATTCAGGTATTTAAGAAGTTGGCAGGTCAGTTGGAAGGATGCAGGACTAAAGAAAACAGTACTGCAGATTCCTGTTGGTCAGTTATTCCATTTATAGAAACCAGGTGAATACAAGCAGACATCAGTACTGTGAAGGCAATGGAAGTTTGATACTTCCACAACCCAGTTTCTTCAGGCCCCATGAATGACAGGAGCAGGCCTGAAGAGGTGCATCTGACTGATAAGAGGTGGATAAGGCAAACTACTGGTTGTGCCCACAGAGCAGGGACACGAGTGGGGGTCCAACACTGAAATGAGGGTAGCTGCTAGAGATGGCTGGGAGATGTCCCAACAACCACTGCCTCCCCACCATGTTTTGGTTTAGGGCACATCATTGGTGGAACCAGCTGAGGACCCTGCAGCTGCCTATAAAGGTCACTGTAGGAGCTGCAACTCGCAGATGCCAAGCAGACAGACCACGATCTGTGTATTAGACTATAACTAAATACTCTTAAATTCTAATCTATATCACCTCACAAAACTTTGCGTAGCATCTTGCTTTTCTTTGTCCAAATAAATAATTACCCTTACTGGACATCGTCTCTTTCCTCAATTACGACAAACAACATCCAACCAGTTTGCATCCAAGAGGAGAACTTGTGTTGAAAATCATTTAGCAACACTGCAATGGCACAAAGACGGTGTGCATACATGGAAGAGGAAGACAGACAGATGTTAGGGAGGACACAAAGAAAAAGCACCAGTAGAGAAACAGAAATGATTAAAATTAAAAACAAAGAAAGTGTCAGTCGATCAAAATGAACGGAAAAGAATAGAAAACAAAGCGAGAATCATTTTTACGTCACAGCCTTCCACAGCTGCAGTGTGATTAGAGAAACCTGCTAAACACCCTGCAATGTGTCTAATGATTAGCACCAAATCTTTTATTGTTATAGCATAACGTGGTTTACCTGATCACTGATGAGAAGGGCAGTGTGCACACACACACACATACACACACACACAGACATTTACAGCTGACCTGAAGTCTCAGATGAGCTGTTTTCTTCCTGGCTCACAGAGGCATCACAGTGTCTGTTGGTAAACACAATTACATCCACATTAACATAATGAATGTATGAAAACATGCAGGTTTTTACTGATGCACAGCTTGTTTCTTTGTTTTTGTATTATTATTATTCAGCTAAATGTCCTCCAGTTACTTGGCTTCATCACCAGCAGCCGAACCTGAGCAGGTGAGAGATATCACACTTCAGAGCACAATGAAACTAAGTGATGATGAAACCCTGGACAATGCTGCGATTTAGACGAATTCACAAGCAGTGTATGCAGAGCTTCCTTCACGAGGAAGAGTAAAAAGCTATAAGCTGACTTGCAGCAATTCCAAATCACTTGAACAAAGCAGCATGTCCTCCTGTCTGTCAGTGATGTCAGCTTTCAGTAAGTTTCCCTTTACAAAAGCAACAAACGGAAGTAATAGATATTCTTCTAATACATTCAAATTATTTGAGTTTTTTTCTGAAAAGGTTATTGAGCTACACATTGGATGCCCTTCTCTCTTTAAACATCTCGATTGTTTGATAATATTTTGTATTTTTTGTGGTTAATTTGATCACCACGGTTCACTGGAGCAAAGCCCCGAATCATGGATCATTATTTAAAAATCAGCTAATTTGGATACCTGACAAGTAAAATCTGTTAAGATGAGGGTAAACGTCAGTCTGCAAACACAATAATATGAATATTTGACTTTTTATCTTCCTTTTACTTCACTCGACTGTAACGAGAGATGTCATCCTGGTGTGCCGGGGCCTTTTTCTACCTGTTCGACTAATCAACACCACTACTTATTCTGCCATCCAACCACCAGTTTCTACATTTGGCCAGTCAACCTAGTTCCTGCAACACTTCAGCAATAAGCTCTGATTGTTTTTGCGCCTTGTCATTTATTTCTGGATCAGCCTTCCAGCATTGGTCCACAAGCTTCCAGTCGTCTCAGAACTTTACACTGGACAGATCATTGCCATCTGCTCCAGCACCACCCTAGTTCCCTGCCATTCCATCCATTCTCTGTATCCATTATTCCAAGGCTTGCAGGTGGCTGGAGCCTACGCCAGAAATCATTGGATAAGAGGCAGGATACACCCTGAAAAGTCTTCTACTGCGTTTGATTTAGAAACAGTAAATATGAGATGATCATCATTATTATTTATTGTTTTATTATCGGTTTGCTATGCCTTCCTGTTGGTAAAAAATTTAAGTCCAATTAATCTAATTAAAAACTCTATTCTAAACTTCTATTCTATTGTATTCTATTCTATTCTATTCTATTGTATTCTATTCTATTCTATTGTATTCTATTCTATTCTATTCTATTCTATTCTATTCTATTCTATTCTATTCTATTCTATTCTACTCTCTATAGGAATCAAAAACATTATTTTTTCAACCTGATTCTGTACCATTTAGCTTTGCTCTGTCTGAAACTGTTTAATCTAGCTTCACTTGTTGGGTTTTTTTTCCAGATTAATTCTATAGTTCCCCTCCTTCTACTGTTTAATTATCAACATTAATATTTGTTATGTCCTCAGACATTTTCATGCCCGTAAATAACCAAAAGAAGCTATTGAGATGTGTAGAAATAAGTGACACACAGACTGTACAAACAGTAAGTGGCACCAGGAAAATCAGATGGTTCTGGATTATCAGGTAGCATCATTTAAGTAGGTAACAAAACAGGAAGGATATCTATCTTCTCATTCGTCTTTATATAGAACGCCTTCACTCCATTGGTGTTGAAAATGTATAGCAACAAAGATGATGACATTGCCCTTCTGCAGAAATTTTTCAGCCAGATCCCAAATAAAATCTCATCAATAGGCGAGACAATAAATGTGTGTGTATTCTGTTCTGCTGAATAAGTAGACTGCTTTCCTTTGTTGGCTCTTTACTTTTCTGAACACAGATGCATGTAATGATTTTATTAACACAATCAATACTGTGCTTCAGAATGGCTAATGCGACTCAGACATTGTCCTTGCATTGGGATATCATGCCTGGCAGGAATTATATTCTTACATTCTCACCATATACACTTTACCTTGTTCAGACATATGGCACTAATAGTGAATTACTAACCGGTTTTCCTCATAACCCTGCTCTGTCTGATTATTTCCTAATAACGTCTGTTACTGATTCCTTACGGCTTGCAAGATCCAATGGTCAATTCTCAGTCTGTATTCTACTGGACCTGTCAGCTGCTTTTGACACGGTCAACCACAAGATTCTCCTTTCCACAAGATTCTCCTTTCCGCACTCTCTGAGCTTGGCATCTCAGGTTCTGCCTTCTCATGGCTCACGTCCTACCTCACTGGTAGATCCTTTAAAGTATCCTGACAAGGTGAAGTTTCTAAATCTCATTTGTTGAACACAGGGGTTCCTCAGGGTTCAGTACTTGGCCCTCTTCTCTTGCAGTCTCGTGCGGTCATAAGCTCTCATGGCTTTTCCTACCACTGCTATGCAGATGACACTCAGCTTTTCCTCTCCTTCCCACCT
>JBAMHX010000022.1:5274746-5287330 GCA_037177515.1 Pseudomugil tenellus
ATACGAGAAGTGACTAGAGCCTGAACCAAGAGCTGTGTTGCAAGCTCTGTCAGGTAGGGTCTGATCCTCCTGATGTTTTACAGAGCCAATCGGCAAGTACGGGCATCTGAGGCAACATGGACCTTGAAATTCAGCTGGTTATCCATTGTAACTCCAAGATTTCTAAACATTGTGATATATTACCCAACACATATGTAAATGAAAATTATTGGCTGGTTTGAAATCTTATTTAAAATGTTATATTATTGTATAAAAGGGTAAATAAATTAGTTCATTGTCGGAAAATGTCACCACACAGTGTTTAGATTTTGATCTTACTTATTGGGTATTTTGTTATGTTGCATTAAGTGTTCTTTTGTGTTGGTCTAAAGTGATGTAATTAATCTAAAGTCAATCAGAAAAATCTTTATTTCTAATTTGATGCTGTTCAATTGTGTTATTGATGAAATTATATAATGTAGTATTTGATTGATGGCATGAAATGCGTACTTTCTTAACATTCTGACGGCAGAAATACATATTTTGAAATTCACTTGTTTTAAAGCCAGTAAAAAAGCTGTTCCAGTCAAATGAATCGGTCTTATGAAAGACATCATGCAGCATCATGTCTGCGTCATAATGTGGAATTTTTGTGTTGGTTTTGATTTGTAGAGTTCATTGTTTCCCGTTTTGCTTCTGTTCGTTAGTTCACCTGCTTTGATTAGTTTATCATGTTCACCTGTTTCTTGTTGTTCCCTGCTTATTTAAACTCCTTGGTTGTCTGTCTTCTTGCCAGATCATTGTTTGAGTTGTTCATGCTGTGTTATGTTTGCTAGGATAATTTTAAAAAGTTTAAAGTTAACCTGCATTCCTGTTGCCTCCAGCCTGCTCCTCCTGCGATTGTGTTCACACCTCTGAATTTTACCACTATTTATTACAGCACTATTCTACTTGTTCGGGTGTCACTGGGCCACTACAAAGGGGCACCGCTGTTGTTCACTGGTATTAATTGTGGCGTAAATTAATAACATGCGTTACGCCTATTCTCAGAGAAAAAGAGCGCAATGTGAAACAGTTGCACAGCAAAATAATAATTTAAAGTTCAAGGTGGAAAGTCAGAAGCACTAAGTGAGTCAGGTCTGTTTGAAAGCAAGAAAAACATATCGGCACTAAAAAAGGAAAACCCAAACTTAATATTTATTTTAAGAACTATCTTATTCTTCATAAAAAAGTCCATCTTAAAGTTTGGAGACAGTAAGAAAGAGGAATTAACAGGAATTAATTTAAAAAACTTTTCTGCCTCAATCCATTGCAGATAGACTATAAAAATACATTCACTGAGGTAGTACAGTTAATATCTTACAAATATGAAGTGTATAAAAAGATTGATAGTAACACGAGACCACATGTGGATTTTTGTTCTGAAGCCTTGAGTTTTGCAAACTGGCCACTCCTAAGTAAAACACATTTAAGTAAAAAGTAGACAATTAAAACGTCAATTTATTAAGTCATGGTTGGTGATGGTTTAGTGAGCAGCACCGAAAATTCTGCCATGAATGAAACCAGAATAAAAATTTTATTTAAAAATATCAAACTATAAAATTATACCAAATACCAAAAGTGTCTTTGGACAACTGCAGAAGTTACTAATTCTATATAAAGTTGTTTTTTTCCAAGCCTTTGTTTTTATAATTAGAATCCTTCTGGCCTCCAAAGCCCTGCATTGGAATAATTGGGTGTAGAAACTGGATGAATGCAGCTGCATAACTCGAAAATCCTTTTGCGATCAGATTTGTCCCTCTGGTGACTATTATATACATGCAGTTTAATTCAACAGCGGTTTCATGTTTCTGACCAAAACATGTGATTTACTGGCTTATATGAAAACAAGTTATTTCAAGAATCACAATTAGCAAACTGCAAACTAGCTCTTGAGGTTTCTAAAAAAGTTACAAATGCTGCACTAATTAGCTTGGTTCTCTTCAGTCAAACACATTGTCAATCATATATGGACAATGACCTTGGGAATTAATTTACTTGCATGGTTCAGACAGCAGCTTCATATCAGGGCACCTTTTGGGTTTGGCTGGTCCCTAAACAGTGGCTATCCTCCATAAGCCAGCAGCATGATGCAATTTCCCCAAGCAATGTGACATAAAATCCCATTTCCCACTCTACAGTAGTTAACAGGATGGAAGGTGCTCCATAATTCTTTATGTCCCTTTGTGTCCCTCTATCTTATCCATGCTCCTTTTTATGGCTCTCTAACCTTTACTTTGAACTGCTTTAGACTGTTTTGGTACTCTCCTCACCAACATCTTCAAATTCTTTTCTCCGTTTCTTTTCTCATCTTCTGTTCAGTCCTGGTTTCATTTTGAGGCTAATCCCTTTCCACCCTGCTCAACTCTCTGTTCTTTTGCCTGTACCTTTTTTTAATGACCTCTTCTCACCCATCACCTAGGATGCAATGGGGCCATCCGAGCTTAAAATATAAATTATATAAATATACCGTATAACCAATACATGGAGCTGTGTGCAGATTAAACTGTATTACCTACAAATGTAGATAAAGTGTTTGCAGAGACGAACATAGCAGGTTCTATTTTTTCTTTTATTGATACCTAATTTCTTTTACATCATTCTTTTAAACTTTTGTCGCTCTTTTATATATAAAATATGTGCAATGCTAACAAACTGCTCATGCTTTTTTTAAATGTTTCAGTGACTCAAAGCCTACATTTAGTTGTTTGGATCTTCAACTTTACAAATACACCACGATGTGAGAATGTAAGTTTTCTCAATTTTTTAATAATAGTAAACGTAGAACAAAAAAGCATTTCTGAATCAGCTTACATCCAACACTTTCAGGTTTTTCTTTTCATTACTGTTTTTGTGAAAGGATTTCATCAGGGTAGGGAATTGCTTTGTCATGTCTATTCAAATAAGCACATTAAATATCATTTGAAAGGTCACATTTTCCTTCAATACATTCACATTACAAATGGGTATTTTTACTCAATTTCCTAAGAGTTTTGACTTACTTTATTTTGTCAAACCATGTAGTAGCTGAATTAAAATCTATTATCCAGGATCGTGTAATGGGAAATACTTGTTCTCATGCTCTAGGAAGACACAGTTTTATCAAAGCTGGTGAATTTTTTAGATGAGTCACATGGAGGCAACTTTTTAGTACTACAGTCATTTATTTCAAACTAATAGTGAAATATAGATAAACAAGTTCAACACCAAAACCAATGACGAATGATGGAGCATTTTATTACAACATCAGAGCAGTCACAATAATTTTCAATTCGAGACCTCATGAACTACAGGCTGAGACTCAAATTGAATTCAGATGAAGTGTCCTGTAGCTGAACAGAAGAAATTCAGGTCATACCTTCCCGTCAACCTGCACAGCCTTTTCTTAGTAGTATAAAAGGCTGCAGCGAGGGTTTAAGCGAGGTTAAAACGAAAAGATTGTATGACACCTGTTCTTGCTTTGGATTACTTTTCCAATAACTTACTATCACATACTGAAAACCTTTTTTTTTTTTTTACCATCACTCCTGTACCTATTAGTGTGGCTACACTGGTATTTTTTTGTATGCCAATATAGAGAGACTACAAATAAAAAAGCAGACTTAGGTATAGACTAAAAGTCAATTGAAATAGTATTCTCAGTCCTGAATCCTGTTTTCCCCGTGCTCTTTAGATATGCTTTTCCTTATAGCACTAACACTGGAATCGTTGTAAATATCACAGCCATATGGTAAAGTCTTATTTACCTACATATGTGTCCATACAACTAAATCTTTTTTTTTTTTTTTTTTTTTTTACAGCTTGTACGGATGGCTTTCTGTGTGAAAGGAACACTAAGGGCACATTCATACCAACCTTGTGATTCGCATCTTGGTCTGTTTTGTTCGGAAAGCTCCTTTCGTCTGTGCAATGTGAATGCTCTAATTCTGATTCAGATCAAAGAAGCAGGCTCAGTTGGCCAACAAACTCAGGTCTTGGCTCATTTCAAATAGACCAAATATATAAACAAAGTACATTGCAAATTCTGCACACAGTATTGCCAGTAAATGCAATAGCATTACATGTATGGTCAGAGATGGAAGATTTTGGTAAAAGATCTGATAGAAATCTAATAAACCCAGACTGATCGGGTCGGATATAATGAGATGCATCTCCAAAGCACTTTCTCTTAAAAGGTTCAATTCATTTTCAGTCTAGCGTGAACACGATCTCTGTCCATGATAATTTTGCATCCCCCAATTAAACTGAGTTCCCAATCAGAACAAGTATTGCAGATTATTCTGATAAGAATGCACCTTAAGGATCTGTCAGGGGTTTTGTGCCTCTCCAAGATAAAGACTTGGGTGAGCACGTACAGATGTTCATTCTGGGTTGAGACATTTCTCTTTATAATGTGTATATAAGGACATTTTCATAGATATTTTTTTAATTCAAAAACTGTTTCAGAGCCTTGAAATATATATATTTCCACATTAAAAGAACATCTTCAGTTCACTAAGCCAAAGGTAACTGAATTATTGAGGAGATATCTTTAATCTTAACTGTAATTGAATCATAGTGATTCATTTATCCCCTTTTAGGCATTTGTTATGGGATTTCTCTGAAAGGAGGAGCAGGATAAAGTATTAAACCTTGGGGCAATTCTGACCCAGACCATATTTTATCCCAAAGACAAATCAAATGACTTATAAAAATCCACTAGTACAAATTACATTTCTCCCCCTATTTCAAGGTGAGTCATTAGATGGCTTGTATGTTGACACCAGACCATGTTAAGACCATGTAAGACTTAATCAGTGAAAAAGGTCAAAGTAGAACAAAACGGTGAGAGTTTTGCCAAATCTGCAGACAGATTCTGTGGCAATGAAAGGGAGGTTTGTTAAAGCACATTTCATTCATCATTGCTGCTGGGTCTTACTGTCACCTTTTGATACAGTAAACCACCAGATTTTATTACGCAGACTAAGAAGCCAGGTGGACCTGTTTGGAAGATTTTTTTCCACAGTTCCACATTCATACAAGCCATGCAAAAAGAAAAAAACTCTTGTAGCACAGACACTTCTGTTGTGCAACGACATTCTCCACCATATTGATACACATTTTTTAAGCTACATGCTGTAATTTCTTGTGTGTAATTGTGTTTTCAGACTGTGTTCACTGTCCTGCCCATTTACAGCAAAGTGCTTGTGGCACACTGTGTTCATGTGTTGACATCTCAGAGTGTGTGGGTGTGTGATATTATGTCTGTCCCTCTCACTGAGGATTGTTATACAGCCTCATGCCTCAATATGTCTCTGTGCTGTATTTTATCACTTTATTTCCTTATTTTACTATCAATGTTTGTGATTTGATTGCATCAGTGATAATTTGGCCTCATGTGCCCTCAATCATCTGACTAATAAATGTGATGAAAACATCAATTTGATGTTGTGAAACTATTGATATCTTTATTTTAGAGAAAGACAAGGTATATGTGGATCAAAAGGGGACAAACAAACAAAAGTAACAGTAAAAGGGGAGGAAATGTCAAACGAAATGGCATGTAGAGAACTGTAAATAGTGATATGACAGGGATGAAGAGTGAAAGTCAGTTAGAAAGAAGAGAGAGCTAAGGAGAGAGAAGAGTGAGTAGGATGATCATGGGTGAGTTGAAGGCAGAGAGCGCGGGTTTAAAATGCCAGGAGACAATATGTGGTGAATGAAAAGCTCTTTATGGACGGCTGAGCGATTTAGTGGTTTATCCCTTTACAAAGGTCAACGCTGCTTTGAAGCAACACCAAAACAACGGAGAAAAGGAAACAAGAGAAACAACAAAAACACGCTTTTAATGGCATGGCTAGCAAGCAAATGTAACAATGACAGTAGATTAATCGACAAAAGACTCAAAGCAAGTGAAAATGAGCCATTTGAAAAAAACAAAACTATATATAAATAAATAACTTGATTATAAAAGTCCCCTAAAACATGAGTTTTAGCCACTGATGGGAAAAAAAGGAGAGTATTGCAAACCCACACAAAAAGAAAAACACAGAGCTTATAAAGGCTTGCGGATGTTTTATTAGAAGATTTGCATAATGTATTTAGTGGTGGATTCTTGCTCATTTCCTTCCCCTAGTTTACAAGTGCTGAATACAAACTGTGTTCTGGAAATTACCTTATGCAAGCTGAAGAAAACATTAAGCTCTGTGCAGAGCTTACATATTCTCGTCGTCTCAGGTGCTCTGACTTTTTCCTACAGTCTAAAAACCATGTTGGGCTAATTGGTGACTCTTCAGCAGGGGTATCTAACTCCTGAAGGTTCTAATCCTACAGGTTTTAGATGTTTACCTGCTCCAAAAACCTGGTTTAAACCAAATTGCTCTCCCGAACAAGTTGTCAAGTTCTGCTCAAGCATGTTGATTCATTTATGTGGTTTATGTGTGGTGCAGTGAAAAACCTCTGAAACCAGTAAAGCAGCAGCCCTTGAGGACTGACTTTGGACACCTTGTTTCTAAATTCACCCTGCTAGTGAGGATGGCTTATTGTATAGACACATTGATTGTTATTGTTTACATTTGGTCAATCCCGGTCATGCACACTAGCTGTCGGCAAAAGATACGGTGTAACCAGCATTACTCGTAATGTTTATATGATGGAACTTGCAAAGAAGTAAAAAGCAAAAGAGAACCATCTTGAACATTTATCGGGCAGGGATCGTGAAAGATACTAACAGAAGTTAGTGTGTGGTGTTTTGTTTCCTGATCCGTTTGAAATAGACAAACCAGTGGGACAACAACCTGTAGATGTGCATAAGGCTATGGCAACATCTGGAACTATTTAATAAACACTCCTGGGTTGTACACAGCCGAAGCATTGAAAGCTTACAAATCGCTGGATGGATACAATGTTTTTCGTTTGTGGGTGGTTCATGAAGTTTTATACTACAGTGCAAATGACTCACTATGCAACCTGCAGAGTTACTTCTTCCGTCCGCATCTCTTTAGTCCGTGCTAAAGAACCACAATCGAAGTAAAGGCTTGACTCTTTGGGTAAGTTTGAAGAATGTGTGTGTATAACAAATTATATATTTTGTTCTTGGAGAAATTATCTGAAGACATTTATGAAACTGAAACGAGCCGACAACCAGCGTGTGTCCACAACACACACACTGGAGTTATATATCGGACTGAGAGGATTGTTTTAGTGCTTTCATTTCACAGTGATTGTTGCTTAATTTTCTAGCTTTGACAGAGGTCTACCAGATTTTTATGAGCAATGAGGTTTATTGTTTATCAAAGCCACGATAATCTGCAGAGCAACTTAATTCAGTGGTGTGCACGTGCGACAAAAGCAGTGACAGTCACAGCTGACAGTGACACGCAAAAGGTTTTTAAGGCTGGATTCAATGATGAAAGAATTATTGATTGGCGCAGGGGTGCTTATCGATTGTGAAGGTGATACCAGTCGATTGCATAACATTAACAAAATATATGCACGTCATCTATCATCGATCTTGTCACTGGACTGTTGTACAGGGTGGCCACTACAACAGGGCTGCGCTAAAACGCTTGGTCGTCAGTTTTCAATTAACTGACAGACTGTAGTGAAACATACTATCAGATCTGTAAAATCATTAAACGATTGAGCACACAGCAGATTAACTTGTTTTCCTGCAGGGTTACATCTGGCAGAAATCAGTTTGTTTCCACTGCTTGTACTCACGATTATGAACATGTTTAGCGTAAAGATGACACGTTCATAATGTTCTGTTTGCGCAACATTCAACACTACACAAACTCGGCATAATCTTTGTTTACAAACAGTAAAAATAGAGGACGCTACGCTCTGGTTAATGTATGCAATGGCAGAAGCGGATGCGTCTTTTTGCCGCCAGCCCGAAACTAGGTCAATGAACACGTAATCGTGATGTACCTCGTCAATGTGCCTATAGGCCCTGTGACGGACTGACGACCTGTCAAGGGTATACCTTGCCCCTCACCTGCTGATTGCTGGGATAGGCTGAAGCTTCCCCAAAATCCAGTATTGAAATATGCAATATAGAAAATGTAAGGATCGAAAATAAAAAAAATCCAGACAACATTATCATTAAACATTTCCACAAGCTTTAAGACATCACTCTGCAGAAATGATATAACCAATGATCAATACTGAGCTTCACACCTCTGGAATATCTGTGTAATACAAGAATTTAAAAAGCACACTAAAGTGATCAATGTCTGTCAAAATAGTTCAATAGATGTAAGTTGAATCTATGAGTAAAGATGACCAGAACCAGAAAGTTCTTCTGTAGTGTTCTGAGACAAAAAAAAGTCCGTTCTTCGGTCAGATAAATTACATTTTATCCTTTTATAATAAATCACACTGTCTCCTCCAACTGAAGGTAAACGGGACCACCTGCTTGTTATCAATGTATGGTTTAAAAGTCTACATCTCTGATGGTACAGGGGTGTATTATGGTTAGTGGAACTGACAACTTGCTCATCTTGTAAAGCACCATAAAATAAAAAAATAAGCAATGCTACACAGGTCCATGGTCCTGTCCGTATTTATTCAGGATGTGTTTCTGCCATCAGGTTCATGATAAATAATGTTTATCAGAATATTAAAAGGAGTTAATCTTTTTTTTTTTCTTGGAATATTATTTTGCTGGATAGTGGGTTAATTAAAAGAGACTACAAAAGAGATTTTCAAGCACACTTTTCTGAAGACTGTACACAGAATATCTTCTTATATTTTCCGGAAGTTGTGCTTTGAAGATGTAAAGAAATAAATACCAGTAGGTTGCAGGGAAAATGGCAGGAGTGGGGGCATGACGTGGAACAAAAAAGCCAGTAAGAATGGGAGAATAGGAGGATCAGTGAGCACATTTTAATCACAGCTAAATGAGAGCAAATGAGTGGGCAATAAGGGAGGGAAGGAAAAGAATTAAAGAGGAAAGAGACAGCAAGACGGAAAAGACAGAGGCAGGTCATTAAGAAGTCTCTAGTGGAATAAAAGGAGGCATTATCATGCTAATGCATGAGTTAATATTCTGGCTTCAGAAATATGTAGGAGGCACAGACTTCTCCCCATATTCCAACCTCTTTCAGGCATTTATTGCATTTATTTTTATGTTTCATCCCTGGCCTGTTAAGACTAAACCATGTTGGACATAATCACATTATATAAGGCTTCATTTAACAAGAATTCTCCCTTTAACATCCATTATACTTTCAACTACAATCCTGCAACTAATCACTCTAACATAAAAACAGAAGAATGCACTTATTTTTTATTTATTATTGAAAAACTAAAACAAAAACATATGATATATATAAAACCCTGTGTTTATTTATATATTTTTACAGAAATAATGTTTCAAATTCAAAAGTGGGAAATTTGCTGGAATTCTCGGATGGAACTAAGGTTGTCAGGAAAAGATTGCTGCTAAGGACTGTAAGTCAAGTATTAAAGATGAATATGTGGAGCAACGCATTTCTGATTGGTACATATAGTTAATTTCATTGCATCTTAAGCGAACGTTCCTTTGTGGTTTAAAGTGAAGTGACCTCCGAGTCAAAAATATGTACTTTTTGTGGATGTGGTGATTTTCACTGTCCACTTATTTAACTTAAGGGTGTGATGACTTAATTTTATAAATAAATTATAGAAATTGTGATGAGTTAACTGCTGTGGATTCTGTGACATTTAAAATGAGTGACTCACCATTCTTGCTGTCATCTCTCTTAAACCCACACATACAGACACACAGACGTTTATAAACTTTGCACAAACGACACATGTTCAAGGGAGACATATGTACATTCTTAAATCTACAGAACGTGTTCACATTAAGCGGTGTTGTTCTTCATGCATAATAAGCTTAATAACTTTGGATAAATGCTTAAACATAATACAATTCTGATTGTAGAGGAGTACCCTATGTCTCATACATCCCTAAAGCTCTTTGAAGGCTGAGAGACTAAGAAAGAGTCCAGAAAGCAAAAACACTGCAGGGAAAATTTAAACGATTTCACTAAATATTTTTAGACATCTTTTACTCGTTAGTGGGTTTGATGTGGTTCATGCTTATGGTGGAGCACATGGATCCTAAAGAAAAATGTGTGGCTCTATCTATCGAGTTTCTTACCACTTCATCCAATTGGGGTAAAGCTTCATCCGATTGGGGTAAAGCTGGAGCCTATCCCAGCAAACATCGGCGATGGCAGGGTACACCCTGGACAGTTCACCCGTCCATCACAGGTCAACACAGAGAGACAAACAAACAACCAGACACACTCACATTCACTCCGAAGGAGTATTTAGAATCACCTATCAACCTAACCTGCATGTGTTTGGACAGTGTGAGTAAGCTGGAGAACCCATAGAGAACCCACGCTAACACAGGAAGAACATGCAAACTCCACAAAGGAAGGCTACTGCCCGACCCGAGTGTAGCATTTCTCATGCAAGGACACCATTAATATGGAAGGATTAAAAAAGTTTAATGGAATTACTATGACTTAATATTAATATGGAATATTAATATTATTAACAATTAGTAATTAATTTATAATTAACCTTGAGGCACCACCTTGTAATTTCTAGTTTATTTCGGTAACACCATAGATATAGAATGAAACCTTATTAGATGATGAATTGATAATTCAAAGGATAAAATAATTAATCAGTCTCAGATGTCATAGTCGTAAGTTCTAGTTTGAATTGACTTGAATCATGACCACAGAAAATCATGACAGACAACGACCAGATAGTGAACGAGGTATTTGTTATCTAATCTACAGGTTATACATGGCTAAATATGAGAAATAATAAAACATATAACGAACAAGACAGACCAGACAAACATAATATAAACCAGTGTTGCTGTGCTTTGATGATAAACCTGAGTTCTGGATGCTCACAATTACCCACAATGCATCTTAAAAAGTAGTGAGCATCGATGGTCAGTAAATGGGTCAATATAGACCACAATGCATTGCGGGCTGGATCTTACAATGGCTGAAATGATACGAACATAAAAAAAGTTTAACAAAAAAACTATAAAGCATCATTTTGTATCCCTTTTCTACTGAATAAATATGACACAAAAAGAATAAAATGCAATATGAGTAAATAAGATGTTCTCACTCAATTAGATTGGATTTGTAACGTCATCTTTAGGTCTGTTGTGGTTGCCATAGTTACAGCTGGTAGTCACGTGATGCGTGAAAGAGAAAATGTAGTGAGCTTCGTGTCCGAACCACAATGAAATTGAGGGCACTATGTAGTGCACTATGTAGTGCAGCCCTATGTAGTGAATGAGGCGTTAGGACATAGGGTGCACATTGGGACACAGCCTATGTTCTGAGTTACTGTTGCCATGGTTATCAACTATCCAGCACAATGATTTAGAACTATCAGGCTATCTGACAGACATCATGCAGCCAATTAGAATAGAATATTTACACATTATCCAAATAAGACCCATGATGTCTTTGGGTAACAAAATTCTTCATTATGATTTGAAAATAATACATTAAAGAGTAATGTTATTCCTAAAACACAACACAATTTGTCTGAATGAATAAGTCTTTGAATTGCCAATAACCTATGTGGGATTTTTAAAAGTGGTAATTAAGCATGCCAAATAAAATAAGTGTATTATTATATCTTAACCCCATACTATTTAGGAAGTAAAACCTTTGTTCGTTCTTGTACTGAGACATCATTCTAATTCCCTACATGCCTGAAGCTTTGCTGTTCATTTGTCATGTTTAATAATATATAAATAATAACATATCAATATCCAAGCTCAGAATATCAAAACAGACTAGCAAAGATACAATATGTATAAAAGCTGTCCGTTGGGAAAGGTTTTATCTAGGCCAGATTTTTTAGTTTGATGCAACCTCTACCACACACTGGTACTACAACAAAAGTTTGTTTTTGTGACATTACACACCCTGCAGACTCAGTCCTTAAAGGTGATTGTTTGAAGTTTGAATTCATAGAAGTTTTAGTGTATTCAAATTGTGGCAAAGAAAACTATCAAAACACCCAGTACCCCACGCACGCAACACAAGCCACTTTTTTGCTGTCAGACTGCTGTGTTGAAAAGCCTCCAGGGATTATTTGGGAAATAAATTTTGAAATTTACTTTGCAGAGAATGACAATATGCAATATCAGGATAGCGCTAGTGCTATGAAGTGTTGAATTTCAGACAATATGCCTGAGCAGGAAGCACAGTGATTGTGACTGGCTGATTAGACATGCACAACATTCTTAGCGAAGGCAGAAACTCTTTGGAGAGTTGATTGTAAAAGTGCATGAGGCTTTTACCACAACAGATAACTGGAATGAAGGAACATCCTACATAAAACTTTCCTCAATAACTCATGTTAAATCTAAAGGATATAATTTATTGTTAAAGAGATTTTTTTTAATCTCTTTTTCTTTTGTTCAATGAGATATTTTAAGGATCTTTCAACACCTGTAAATGACCGTTATTCTTGTCAAGGACGAGGACACTGGTTTCTTTAGATTGAGAAGAATATAAATTTAATAATGAAGATAAAAGAAGTTG
>JBAMHX010000022.1:5394523-5420907 GCA_037177515.1 Pseudomugil tenellus
TGCTTGTGTTGTTCTTATTCTCTGATGTAAGTCGCTTTGGAGAAAAGTGTCTGCTAAATGACTGTAATGTAATGTAAGAACAGAGTGAATGTGCATTTAAGTGCTTGCTGAGGTAGACTTTAAATAGATTATTCATCCTATTGCATGATGTGATTAAAGGTGTCTATCAATAGTTTTGGACCAGGAAGCAGCTTTAGATCACATCTGTTCACACAGAGGAACTGCTTGAGAAAAAAAAAATAATAGTGAAACTTGTTAACGTGTGACACAAAACTTTTCAAGGTAAGTTTCCATTTTCATGTGGATTTTCCTGAGCTTCATACTGAGCAATCTGATACTCAGTATGAACATCAGCGACTCATCTTGACTTGTCTACATAATAATGATAATAATAATAATAATAATAATAATAATAATACATTTCATTTAGAAGCGCCTTTCTCACACTCAAGGTCGCTTTACAAAGTAAAACTATAAAAGTTCAATAAAAATTAATAAAATACATAAGAATAAATTAGTATATAAAATACAAAAAATACAATACATAAAACAGTTACATGGCTAAATGTGCTGAGCTGCATTGAACAGATGTATCTGAGAAAAAAGTCCGGTGGGTGTGAACTGGAATGGGTGATCAGATAGAAGTGCATATGTGAATGGTTGGATAAACAGTTGTTGAGACATGTTAGAGGATCTGTGGAAATTGGCAGGGAAATGACGAAATCCAAAGACAAACCCAAGGAAAATTAACCCATAAACACCCAACCAATGAAAAAGCTGTAAGAAAAGAAAAACCTTTTTCTTAATAAGAAGTCTTATTTGAATTTCTCTAAAAAAGTAATAAAGTATTTTTCATTTTTCATTTATTTACCTCTTTAACAAAAATATATGTAAAAGAAAGAGCACATTTTTTGTGAAATTTACCACATATAACCATGTGATATGTATAATCTTCTGCTTTCTGGTGTCCATTAAGGAGAAAAAGACAAAAATCAGATTGTGTACTACAGATGTTTGAGTAATGTTTTTACCATAAAATGATCCAAAATGTCTGAGAAACTAAATGTATCATATATGTCTTGCTGGGTTCTTGTGGATTAAATATACCAAGTGACTAAAACAAATCTTAGAGAGTCAATAAAACCCTGAAGAAACAAAACAAAAAACAAACAAAAATAATCCATAGATCATGACATAAAAGAGCTGTTTATATCTTCCTCAGTTGCGTCTTTACTCACAATAATTAAATGCACCATCAGACCTTTATTTCTGGTGTCCGAGCCAAATAAACAAGAAAATGTTTGAGCATAAGCTTCTGCTCACTCAGCACACATCAATATTTTGACATGTTCTCATCCAAAACATGTTGCTGCATGATTTATTTAACTTGATAGAAACTTTTACACAAGAAACATATTTAGTTAGAAAGCTATTTTCAGGGAGATGGACAAAGTTCATGATTGCAGATTACCAGCTAGCATACAGCAATGACAGAGTGGAGACTGCTCAGTTAGTCACATAACTCAGTGTTTCTTACTTTGCCCAAACACTATGCTAATAAAAATGTGTTGGGAGAAAGCTTTGTGCGAAAAATCAAATATTGCACACTCAACTTGGCTTTCCCATCCATTCCACCCACTAGTTTAAATGAAACATTGGGGATAATTAGAAAGGTGACTTTTAACAGATAAAAACATTTCAGCTCTCTTCCTCTAGGCTGGTCCTTACCCTCAGCAGGAAGGTTTCTGCACATTCATTAACATGAATAGATGATAAAAAGAAA
This sequence comes from Pseudomugil tenellus, assembly GCA_037177515.1. Lineage (NCBI taxonomy): Eukaryota > Metazoa > Chordata > Actinopteri > Atheriniformes > Pseudomugilidae > Pseudomugil > Pseudomugil tenellus. The sequence continues at coordinate 5,396,307 of JBAMHX010000022.1, forward strand.
AAAACCTTGCAATAGATGAAAATCATTGACTGCTAGCAAATCACAGCATCACGCTGTGCTGTTTGGGGATAGATTTGTTATGTTGATAAAATGTTTTTAAATCAACATATCACAGCAAACAGTGTGAACACAGTGGGACAACGAGCAAAGTGACACAAAGAAAAATTAGGTTGCGTTGAGACTAAGAAGAGAAAATTGGAAGACAGCTCTTCTTTTCTGTTTCCTTTCGGACTTAAATTTCCCTCTTGCACCTTCTCCTTTCCAATCTGTCCTCCAGTTTCCCTCTAAGTCTCACTCCCTCCAGAATCTCTTTGCATTTGAGCTAAATTGTCCATTGATCCCTCTCCAAACAAATACACATATGTATTCAGCACAGCATGCACCATCAGGACCAGAAAACATAGCTTTAATGATTATGCGTGGATTGTGTGTGCGTGCAAGTGTTTGTCTGTGCATATGTTGACAGACGAGAGAGCGAGCATGAGAACCTCAGTGAGTAATCCCTGCGCCTGAAACAAGGATAAATCACTCTTATTTTGTTTACACCCCCCAGTGTATTTGTGTGACATGTAAGCTGCTTCTCTTTGAATGTCTGGGTCATGAGTTTGATTCCCACTCCGTCTGAAATCTGCATGTCGGACTGTCCTTTAGCAAGACACTGAACCCCCAGTTGGTCCTGGTGGCCAGGCTAGCGCCGGTGTGTATGGCAGCTCTGCCGCCATCAGTGTCTGAATGGGTGGATAGCAGGATCTGTAAAGCGCTTTGGTCATCCAGAGAAGAAAGTAAAGAGCTATACCATTGAACGCCATTTACCAATTACTACTTAGAGTGGTCCAGAATCAAAGCACACATAAAAACCCAGGTGGCATTACTACATAAAGCCCTCTCAGGGGGCGCCAATCTTATTTTCTATGGCAGCTGCACACATTCACATAAAATGAATGCAAGGTGAGCTTCTGCTTTCAGCCAGGCTCATTTACTGTATCTGCTGCACACACAGGCTTCTTTTGCTCTCTTTTACTTCACACACACTCAATATATTATGGTAATTGATTACAGCCTGACCCAAACACTCAGTGGAACAAGTTATTTCCGTTTCAGGGATATTTCTCCTGCCATGGGGTCATGTCCATCGCAGGACCCTGCACAGTTAAACAAACTGGATTTCTGAGGCATATTATGGTTTAAATTATTTGTAGCTCTAATTAAAGTCAACACATTATCTGCAATCTGAAAGAACATTTAGAGCGATTCCACAGAATGAGAGCATCTTTTTTTGCTTAGAGTGTTTTGTCTCACTGATGGAAATTGATGCCATGCGGACCTTTAAAAATGTTACCTGAATTCACAGCTGAGTGTACACTTGAGCACTCCTGCACTCACGGGCGCGCTCCCACGAGGGGCTCAAGGGTTCAGTGGTGTTCCAATTGGAATTGTGTGAGTGGTTGAACTTTTCCACCATCATGTGTCTTACTCCCTCTGCTGGAACGGATGGGTTACCTGTTACCTGTAGAGAGTTCATGCCACATGACTTAGCAGAGCTTTATGTTATGTTGCTGAGTGTTTATTATGCCTGCATGTAATTAACACTGACTTGGCAAAAAAGACTAAGGATTTGATATAATAGCACTGAGAGAATTTCTACAGAAAATAGAAAGCTGCACTTGATACATTTTTTACCTGCATCTGAACCAATGGGATCATACTTTTCTTAAGAGATGAATTTCCACCCATTAGACTCAGTGAATGCTTTTCCTTCTGGCTGCAACTTTCCTTTTCTTACAATGCCAGACTCCCTTTGATTCAAATGGGAATTTGCTCTTTTCAACCTAGAAGCTCTGTTTTCCAAAGAGGTAACAGGTTTGTTTAGAATCAATTTTTCAATAAGGTTTTCTCTGATGAATCCTCTGTAAAGGTCATATTGCAGGAATTGCAGAACATCACAGCTAATATTCAGCTAATTCTTCTAGAAGGTCTTTACAGTGAAAGAGCCCACATGTCTGCAAGGTTGTCAGAATATTCTCATAAAAAATGGCAGATTAATAGAATAAATTTTATGAAAGCAGAGTGTAGAACATGTGAGCTGGTGATCATGTAATTCTACTAAAGTTTGGTTGAGGAAAGGTAATGATTTAAGGAAGTTCAGAAACCGAGCAACTTCCTCATGTTGATGCAGTTCTGTATGAAAGATGAAGCCAAAACTTATGTTGGGTCAGACTGATCAACAGAAACTGGAAACATTTAGAATATTAGAACGCTTTTGCAGACTTCAAGTTGCCAAATTAAATTGTGGCAGAGTGGATGCACATGTTGCTGCCAGCAAAAAATGTGTTTGGTATTAATTTGCTGCTGTGCCAAAAAGTGCCAAAGAAAAAGAAATCCCTGCATTATTACACCAAAACTAACTGCTTAGATGGACTTTATGTCTTTTTTTTTTAGCTGAAATACTAATTCGCTGGACAGACTGTTTTCTGCAGACTCCACCTGTCCACTGTCTGTTCCTAGAATGAGCCAAATAAAGATACATGTGGTTTGTACATGAGCTGAAAGGGATTATTGTCATCGCTCTGCTGATCCTGGCAGTGTGTGTGTGTGTGTGTGTGTCCGTGTATGTCGGGGGGTGTCTCTCCTTTTGCAGGTGGAACTTCTGGCAGCATGTTTCAACGCAGCTGACTCTCATTACCGCCTCAGTACATTTACTGCAGTCTGATCGCTAGTCTCTGCCTGATCTTACTTGCACTCCTGTGGTGAAACCAGATCTCTACAGCATTATTCGTCTTCCCTTTGTCAAGTTAAGAGAAATCTAAAACCATTTTTTCCTCCTCCAGTTTCCCAGTTGATTCCTGTCCGTTTGCCTGCCAACCTGTTCTCCCATTTATCCATTTTTTAGCACCTAATAAACGGTTCTTCAAGGTTGCTTGTCAGCTTTTAATTCCTCTCATTGTCCCGTGCTACAATTCTTAGCTGTATCATCGCTTGATTGTAATGCTTGAATTTATTTGATTATTTGCAGTGCACTATGTAAAATGATAGGTAAATTCGATAACAGCATTAGCAAATAAACATGCACTTCTTTTTAATTGAGAGTACCTCTAGAAATCCCTGGAAGATGCATTAAACTCACCAGTTTTGTGTCTTTAGTTATCACTACATCCGCCTGTAGAAGCAATGAGAATTCTAGTCAGCAGTTCAAAATGTCCATCTTAAAATTCAATTTGTAAAATGTAAATTAATGATTAAGAGAAGCAGAGTTTTCTCAAAATCCTTATTTTGGAGTCCATCCCACATATTTATATTTAAGTGCTTACATTTCGAAAGATTTAAAATATCCCTGGCATGCTCAAAGTTCTTATCAGCACCCGGCTTTAATCTCAGCAGCAGCAGCAGCTTTACCTCCAAGGCTTCCCTTAAAATTCTTGGTCTTTCCTTGGCACTTAAATTGATCCAGACGTTTGGTCTGACTGAATCAAGGTAATATCTAATGAAATATCTCTGTAGATTCAATGCCCCTGTTTGTGCAGCTTTACCAGGAAGAACAAGTCCAAGTCTTGTACTTCAGACTTGATTACAGGCATTTTGCTTAAATTACATCCTTACAAGAGCTCTTGATGTTTTTTTAACATGTTAATTCTGTCTTTTCACATATACACCATGTTATGTCACTCCCATTTAACAGGGGATACTGGATTTGTTTTCTAACAGTACTCATTCTTTGCATTTCAGTAACATATAAATGTATTAAGTCTTACATAATTTCATAGAGCTGGGCTCTGAATCATGCTACACATTGCAGTTTGTGACTCAGCTAATCGCATCATTCAGTTCAAGTATGCAAGGTAGCTTTAAAATTGTGATGAAAACATAATAAAGCTCCATGCACAGCGTTGGAAAAAATACCTCTGTGCTTAAAAGGCTATGAGTAGTGACTGGTGAGAAATACACATGAAAGAGACACATTATGCTTTAATAAAGTCTTTTCTAGCACAAATGCATATTGCTATAACAAAAAAAATAGTAGTATAGTTTGTGAATAATAGAGTGCTGGTTGTAAGTTGAAAGTGTAACATTTAAAATGAAATACTGTCTTTTTATACTTTTGTGGTCGTGGCTGTCAAATGTTTAGGATAAGAACTATGGTTTGGACTTGTTACTTCAGTTATGATGATGCTGTCTTAGATTTTTCCATGTAACAGAAAGCGAGAGATGTCCGTGCATTCTTTCTGAGCCTTCCACAGAAGTTTCACCAAAAAAAGACTGCAAATGGGTTTTCCAAGTCCTGTGTACCCAATTCATACGTTATCAAAAAACACAATGCTTTTTTGAGTTTATAAATATGTTCTTCCTCTTTCAGATTTGGGCCACACTGCCTGACACAACAGCAAGCAGTCATCAATCCTCAATATTACAAGCTATTTCAGGCTCGACATGGCTGCTCCCAATCTGAAACCTAATGTCAGAGCTGAACTCCAGTTTGCCCCTTTATCACCCACTGTTGGCTGAGATAAGATGCAGGAGCAGATATAGATAGTAAATATATGGATGTTAGAGATAGAATAAATCATCTTGGTCAATAAAAACAGTGTCAGGGGTCAGATCAGGTATATGTCAGGGTTGCAAACGCAGTAGATAAGAAGGCAGGACCTAGCTGCAAGATTTGGAGACACAGAGGAACAGAAAACCCTGCACAAGCAGGACTCCAACAAAATGATTCAGGCAACAGTAAAACAGACACAACTCTCACATGATGTTCTGGCAAAGGACAAAGGAAAACCTAACGCATATTCAGGGATGACAAGCAGGTGTGACAAATGACGACGTAACACCAGGAACAGGAAGTAAAGCAAACAGAATACACAACAGGAAAAACTATGAAATAAAACAGGAATCAAGCTAAAAAATGACAAGATTAAAAACTAAGATAAACTATCCATCCATTATCAAACCCTTATTCCCGAACAGGGTCGCGGGGGGCTGGAGCCAATCCTAGCTGACATTGGGCGAGAGGCGGGGTACACCCTGGACAGGTCACCAGTCCATCACAGGGCCAACACACATAGACAAACAACCATGTACACACTCACATTCCCTTATATGGACAATCAGTCTCCAATCAACCTATCTCCAAGGTTCATGTCTTTCGAATGTGGGAGGAATCCAGAGTACCCACACTAACATGGGGAGAACATGCAAACTCCACACAGAATGGTCACCATCCAAGCCGAGGATCGAACCGGCATCCAGCTTGCTATGAGGTTGGCGCTAACCACTTCACCACAATGCAGCCCTGAGATAAACTAATAGAACATAAAACCTATAGGTTGTGACAGTAATACCATAACAAGTAGTTTTAAAAATAGTTTATATTCACCAACTCTTTTATCAAGCTACAACTACAGAATTTAACAACCAATACTATTTTTGTCCACATGTGAGGATTTTACTGTATCCGTTCCAGAATTGCATTTATTGTTGGCCAAGTCTGGATGCCATGCCTGAATGAATCAGCTATATAAAGACACCTCTGCCCAATGCTGTTGGAGGCACTAACAGACTGTCAAAAACAGAAAATAAGACAAATTAAAACTACACGAGAATAAAAAAGATGAGAAAATGACTTTGTTCATCAAAAAATATAAATGTCTAGTTTAACTCGCTCTTCTTTGTCTCAGTCCTGCATTTCTCATTCTTCCTCTCTCCATCTCTGCTCACAGCAGTAAACAGTAGAAACATAAATACTGTCTAGAACTACTGAAGGGGGGTGATGCTGCAAATTTTGGTATCAATCGCATACAGTTTCATCAATTTCAGTTTCATCAGCAAGTACCACAGATAATACTTTGCTTGAAAAGTCTCAGTCATTTAATGATTTTGGCTTTAAAACAAGGAACAAAACATTTTATTAACTGAAAAACTTCACAAAATAATAAAATTACTTTTATTACCTTTTTATCACATAATTGTTTGAGGAAAAGGGCAAAAGCTAAACTTTTAGCTCGCTTTCATTCACATTCTTCTGAGTTTTGGCCCCAAAATCCTTTCCAGTAAAAAAAAAAAAAAAAAAGAAAAATCTTTTAAATCATGCCAGTAGCAAACGGTACTGATACTAATGTTGACATTAATACTACTAATACTTGGATAGAGATTCTAAACCTGAATAACCACATCAGCGTTCATGCAGGGCATCACCTACGTGTTAGTATTTCTCTTTGAGGTATGAGGCTACATTATGGGGGAGGGGAGAGGGATTTTATGCATTGAAATTTCATTTAGAGATATTTATCAATCCTGCACGTGTGTGTTTAAAAATCCTACCTGCAAAACAAAATGACTTGTAAAAGTGTAATTTTGGCAAACATTCAGGCTCAGACTCTAAAGTCTGAACCTCTATGGCCAAGACAATGCACTCAGCTTTAGTTTGCAATCCGCAGTCTTTGTCTTCCTTTGCGTTGCTATGACAATCATAGATTTACTAATGCGATTTTTGTAACAGGTTCTGTTACACTCATTTATCCATATTCCATAGCTTATTTATCTTGTTTTGGACCTTGAGTTGAGGGCTTTAGAGCTTTTCTAACTGCCCTAGTGCCAAATGTATGGTACACTTTCAGCGGGTCATCATCCATCACAGCTAACACAACCAAAAAGCCATTCATGCTCACACCTGCACCAGCTGTTAATTCAGAATATCCAGTTAAACTAACGGATGTTTTTTGGGTGCAGTTGAGAAGAAACCCACTCAGGCATGGAGAGAACATGCATACCAATAAGAAAGCCCCCTAAAGAAATTCCTCACTGGTAAGTTTCTGAGTACAATAACACTACCATCCCACCTAATAATGTGTGTGTCTGTGTGAGACACTGCAAACAAAAAAGGAAAAAAGCCAGGGTTATTTTATTTTTCTTCACCTCTGTATTATTTCTTTGTCCTTGCTGCTGATTAAACAACCAATAAGCGCTAAAGGAGCCATAATGAGAAGGCAGTATTGGCAGTGTTAGGCCATATGATTCCCATATGATTCAGAGCACAATGCTGTCAAACCCAGGCTTCTTCATCTCATGCTTTTTTTCACAATTAAAAAACAGGAAACTTTGGTAAAAACAGCACTGAAATGTTTAATGTCCCAAGGTTTTCTAGAGATACTTCCTTTAAGCATCGTTTTTCAGAAAAGAAAGCTCAGATTATGTATAATATTCTATCAAACCAGCAGGATGATCAGTCATGTCTCAACCTTTACATGTGTCAGTGTTGTTGAATGCTATATACACATCTATCCATATATAAACTGTAAAAATTAAATAATATGCTCAGTGTGATTATTAAACACATGGTAAATAGATTGAACATGAAGTTTAGATTGAACATGAAGTTTTACAGACTGTTTAAATGTTGAAAATCTACACTCAAGCATAAATTAGCAGTGCCATTTACCATCCAAAATCTTTAAGTATTTTGATTTAGTTTAATAATTGAGACATTGTGCAACTTTGTTGTCATTTTCTGATTTTAAATATGTTTTCATTAGTGTATAATGACCTCTGCTATGAAGTGATGATGATTGCGATGAAGTCTAGAATTGGGAAGTGACTTTATAGACACGTTGACTGTTATTGTTTACATTTGGTTTATCCCGGTCATGCACACTAGTTGTCGTCAGAAGACACGCCGTAACCGGCATAACTCGTACTGTTTACACGATGGAACTTGCAAAGAGGCAAAAACTCGCTTAAAAGCAAAAGAGAACCATCTTAACCATTTATCGGGCAGGGATCATGAAAGATACTAACAGAAGTTGTATGTGTGTGGTGTTTTGTTTTATATATATATATATCATCCATCTCTCCACTTTACTGTTGTACAGGGTTGCCGCTACAACAGCGCTGCACTAAAACACTGCATCGTTACTTTTCAATTAACTGACGAACAGCAGTAAAAAATACCATCAGATATGTAAAATCATTAAACGATCTCATCCTGCATCCTGAAAGTGCATACTGAGAGGCACATTGGACACGCAGCAGATTAACTTGTTTCCCTGCAGGATTACATCTGGCAAAAATCAGATGTGTTCATTGCTTGTACTCACGATCATAAACATGTTTAGTGTAAAGACGACACGTTCATAATGTTCTGTTTGTGAAACCTACTGAACTACACAAACTTGCTATAATCTTTGTTTACAAACAATAAAAACAGATGACATTACGCTGTTCTATGGCAGCGGCAGATGTGTAGCAGATGTTTCCCGCCAGCCCGAAACTAGGTCAATGAACATGTAATCGTGACGTATCTCGTCAACGTCCCTATAGCAAGCTGTCATGTGCTTTTTAAAAGATTAAGTCATTGTCATGTGTGTCTAGTTAATTTAATGTCATTCAATTCAGCTTCATTTATATAGCACCACTTCACACATCATTTAGAGCCATTTCATAATAAAAAGTCTAAAAAGGGAAACCAATAGATTTCATCAAATCTTTACATACTTGTATATAGATTTCCTCTTTACAATCTGTATTCTTTATTTATTTTATTTACATCTTAGTTCGACAGAGTTTCCATGTGTTGCTGGACACAACCGGAGGGGACAAAAAAAAAAAGGATAAGAAAAACAAGAGAAAAGGAAAGAGAAGACAAACAGAACATAAAGAAGAGACAGAATCACACCACAAAGAAAAAAACGTGATCTAACCACTCATACTTTGCCATTAGTCACACCTGTACAGAAATGAAAAAATGGATCTCCTGAGCTCCCACAGAGTAAACAAATAGGAATATGGAAGAAAGACTGTTACTAAATAATCTAAAAGATCTTACTGACTGTGTCATCATGCAGAACGTATGAGGTGAAACGTGCTCGCAGGAAAGTGATCATGCTCAGGCAACCCCCTCTACTAAAAAGGTCAGAGGTCGGCCAGGAGAATCTCGAGACCCGGGCACACAACAGCCAATTCCAAACGAAGACCCAAGCCCCCCCACCCCAGAACCCAGAACCAGCCCACCGTCCACCAAGGAGGTGGGAGAGGGAGGACCCGGCCAGAGCCCCCCCGTAGCCCAGGGGAACGGACCCCGGTATGCCTAGGTCGGCAGTCGCAGATCCTGCCGGATGCCCAGGTCGCTCAGGGCGGGCAGAACGCAGGCCCAGGCCCCCAAGAGCCCGGAGGCAACCCCCCCCTAACCCCGCAGGCCGAGGAGCTCACCAACACCAGCGGACGCCCAGGACCCAGAGCCCGCCACCCAACCGGAGCCAGCCTGCCCACTCAAGAACCAGCCCCCACACACACACATACATAAACCCATCCACCCAAAGCCCACCCCCACCCCCACACATTCGTGCTCACACCCTGTGCCCCCATCCATAGCTCACCCCCACCCCCACACATTCGTGCTCACACCCTGTGCCCCCATCCATAGCTCCACACAGTCACACCCACACACGTACAGTGACCCATTCACACCATCCACACCTCCTCTCCTTTCCACCCTGCGTCCCCTTTACTCACACACACTTATCCCCTCAATCTCTCCACCCTCTCAACTACCCGTTTTCCCTCTCTCCCAAGGGCCCCGTCCCAACCCAAGGCCTCTCTCCCAAGGCCACCCTAATGGTCCCCACTGCCACACCCAGCAATGTAACCGCCCCCCATGTCCCTAATTGTGTGTGTGCTGGAGAGGGGGAAGAGTTGGGAGCACAAGGACGCAAGACCAGAGGGGAGCATACTCCCCTACAGAATATGAGCTGCTGTTGGCACTAGGCACCTCCCATTCCCCGGGGCCCCGCAGCAGGTCCCGCCGAACGCAACCATCCCCACCACCAGAGCCCAGTTAATCAAGTCGTGAATAATATATGTAGAACTATAGCAGGGTGGAAATCACCAGGCTGCGAAAATGGGGAGAAGCGCTTGGTGAAGGTCTGTGCTCTCGTAGTTTTGGCCTTTAATTAAACAAATAAAACAATATTAAACAATAAATTAATGCATAATTATTTGAATAATTTTTTAAAAAAAAAGTGACATGTCAAATTGATCAGTGTAATCTTCCACTTCCTAGTATCTATTAGGGAACAGAAGACAAGTACCAGATTGTAATCAAGTGAATTTTGAGCAGTTTTACCAAAAGTTCATACATAATGTCTTAAGATAAATTGGTAATAATGGGTTAATATATAGATGTCATTAATACATTTTAATAAACATTTTACATTTTGCCAGAAAGTAAATACATTCATTTGAGGATTTTTCACCTTTCTCCAAATCTTTTGTCAAAGAATGTGACCACTGATTTACATAACATAAAACAAATCAGTAAAATAAGATTACTATACATGATGATGTTTCATTATTAAAATATGACTAGTTTTTGTCTTAATTTCAGGGAAGGTAGGTGGTAGCAGCTCCCCACGGTGCGACATAATGAGCTGTTGTCTCTATGAAGTGTCACAAGTCTAAAGGTGGTTGGTGTTTTGCAGGGAGGAAAGTTTACTGCCTGAGCAGTGAAAACGATTTTATGTTTAAGCATCACTTCCGGGCTCAAGGATGCTTGTGAAGTTGAGAGATGATGCAGGAGTTCTCAGCAACAGAAGTCCCCTCTCTGATGTCCGTAAATCCTGAAATTGGATATCTTTTGATTTAAAAGGGTGTCTGAGCATGCATGTGCGCATCAGCTGTTTTCCTGTTATGGCAACATCTGCTGCACAGTAATTGCTGTCTGGAGATCTATAATGTTTGCAAGTATGTGGGAAAGAAAATGAAAGGAGAAACAACAAAAATAATTTTCTGTCTAATTCATTATCTTACATGTCAAGTGATTTTAAAGTATCAACACATTTCGATTCTTCTTTACTGACTTTAGGCCTTAATTGAAAACTTTCATTTTCACATATTCCTAAATCAAGTGAGCGGAGGAGTAATGACAACCTAGTACATTTTAAATTAGTAAAATTGCCAATTGCTGCTTTGGACATGAAAATATAAAAGCTAAAGAAAAGGTTTTAACAGGATTTTAGGGATTATTCAGACAGCAGTAGGCTAAACACATATTTGTAAACCAAAATTGAAAGGCTTTATTGTCTTTACATTAAAACCTGTCAGGCTTAATCACAGTATGCTGGTGTCCCTGGGGAAATTTATAAATGCAGCTCATTGCTCATTTGAATGGTTTACATTGGCTGTGTATCTCACACAAACACTGGCAAATTCTATTAAAATATAAAATACTCAATATGTAAAATTTTGTTTTTGATGCCACTTTATTAAAGCTTTATAGCTGTCTTTCATTTGCAACAAAATAGAACAAATGGTGCTAATAAAGTCCAATTCATTGTCAAAGCAATGACTGGATGTCTGAAGTATAGTACAGTGAGAAGCTGCTGTCCTTCATAGCAAAATTGAATTTGATGCATTATGCATAAGTCAATGAGCAAGACATTGGCCCAGTGATCCACACCATCAGGATCTACAGCAGAGACAACAATAGTACAACAGAGACAATAGTAATAAAAAGAAGGAACTTAGTCCATGTGGGGGGCATTGCACTCCCAGAAGGCAGGATAACAGATATGAAGGTTAACAAGTAACTTGGCATACCACAAGATAATGGCAACCTTGAAGACATCACAAGGAAAGCTGCAGTCGTCAAATACCTGCACCAGATAAAGCAAGTACTGAGACGTCAGCTCATTGGAAATAAAGAGTTAATACTTGCTGTTCACCATGCATAGAAGATTCCAACCTAAGTCCAGTATCCAGAGGCTAAGCGCAAAGATGGAGGTCATCGACAAGCGAGCATCAGGACCACTATCCAAGATGAACCATCCAAGCGTCATAAATACATCAGGAAGATGGCCCCAAGGGAAGAAGCACTTACAGAACATCATCATTGGAGGAAAAATCCCTGCATGGGATGTACCGCCAACAGATATTTAAGGTGGCGGACATGCACAAGTCCTAGAGAGGGCTGTACTAAAGGACAGCACAGGTGCTAATCACTGCAACACAAGAGCAAGCCTTGAGTACCAGGGCCATTGAGGCTCAGCTCTACCACACCAGGCAGAACTCAATGAAACTTCTGAAACAATCTTGGACCTCACAGCAGGGTGCAAAGAGTACACAGAACGCCATAACCAAGTAGCCAGAATAGTGTGAAGAAACATCTGTGGAGAATGTGAACTGGAGACATCTACGGCTCAATGGGAAACACCTCCCAAAGTGGTGAAAAACTAGTGGGATAGAATCCTGTGAGACTTCCAAATGCAGACAGAAAAAACTGTGGTGGCCAACCAACCAGACATAGTGATCATGGATAAGCCGTAGAAGAAAGTAGTCATCGGAGCACTGGGGACGTTGTACCCCATCTGGAAAAGGACAACCTTGGATAAACATCAGACATCTCCAGCCAGCAAAGTGTAGTCCTAGTGTGGTAATACAGTGGATTGGACGACAAGGAGGCGACAGTGATTCACTTCAGTTAATGACAACGTGGGACTCACACCCAGGGAATATTAAGAAAGGGATGCTTAGGGTTGCTTACAATATATTGGAGACTTACTGAATATTAAAAAAGGTTTATTTAAAAACAATGTTTCTCAAAACTGAGAAACAAAATAAAAACAGTTAAAAACAGCCGATGATGTGATGCAGAGAAGGTAGGTTACCCAGCATCTCAAAGACACACACTAACACAAAAAAACTTACCATGCAAACAAACACATAGTGCCAACACCACCATCAAGTGTGGCACAGCACACAACACACAAAAAGCAGGTGCTGCAACCTAGAGAACCCCACTTCTGTGATAAACCCTCATCTGCTGGACGTAGAAGAAAAATTAGAATAAAAACCTTAAAAAAATATTTTTTGCAAAAAATCAAAATAATAAAACAGGTGTAGATGACAATTATTCCTGTCAAGGGCGAGGACACTGGTTTCTTTAGATTTAGAAGAACATTAATTTAATAATGAAGCATAAAAGTTGAACATACATTAAACATTAAAACATGAAGGGACAATACATTAAGACATACAGACATGGTACAAGGTTATAACCCAGGGAGAATCTCTCCAGAGATCTATCGTCACACAGAAGTCTGGAACTATTCTGCCCTTGTCAACTAGGGGCACCTTTGTTTAAAGACTTTGGTCATCTACGTCAATCTGGGGCCTGTTCTTCGACTATGACAACAAGACCAAGGTCTCGCCTGAACATTTCCCTTATGGAAGGACGCGGCCTTGCAGATAGTTTACTAAGGTCAGAATGGCATCAGTTTAGGAGCCTTAGAGCAAGGTAATTAAGCTAATACATGAAATTTCTCTACACAGGTCAACGACCACAAGATAAGAAAATAAAAGCTGTGACAGTCTCTTTTCCCAGGCCAAGTCACTGCGCTCGGTTCTCCCTAGCAGGAGCCAGCCTGCCGGTTTCCTCCAAGTTTGTCTTCTGCACTTAGATCACACGACCACACGAATCACACTTGGGCATAAACTCAGCAAAACAGCAGCCGGTCCCAACAGCCCCACCTCAAAAGGTCACCCCACGGAAAGTTTATTGGTAAATGTCTCGAGCCTTCAGACCCAATCAGAACTCTTCCTTGTCATCCCCAAAATAGAGGAAGCTTGACGCACCTTTCATCTGATGGTAGGTACTCGCACCAGCAGCAGCAGTAGTTGCATGCCCTCAGGAGCATTCAGCATATTGCCATGTGCAGCCACTACTTTCTTATACAAGCTCAATCAGACCAGCTGTAATTAGTTAAAATGTTAATGGCAATTGCTGACACCTGGAGGGGATCCCTCTCACCACACTAGGAACAGCTAAGTTACTGCATAGGACCCTCAAGTTCCCAAGACTCTGTTCGAGGACCCAAGCATGACACAAACAGCCTGGCCAGATGTTTCCTCTAAAGCTTTCTAAAAACATTTATTATGATTAGCTTTAGAAGTATTCTTCTTGTACAGCTTTATAAAAGACAATCATGCACTGCCTGCTCCATTCTCATAATCCCCCTATGTTCAGCAGTTACCCTGGCAACATCATGTAGTGCCGCTGTTTGACTTAAAGCATCTTTCTTTCATTGAGGATTAATATTTGTCGATCAGACCAAGACAAGGATGTGTAGAATTCCATCTATTGTTGATTTCCAGAATCAATATCTGGGGTGTCTTTTACACACTGCACTGCGGCCTGCGGCAATGAGAACAGCTGCAGCTTTGTGCACACAGGTTCAATCTGTCACTCACTGAGTAAACTCGGCAGCATGTTTATCTATATGTTTCTTCTATTCATTTATCAATATATGTTTCTAAATTAAGTGTGACCTAATGTTCAATCATTCTAATGTGATGATTTCCTTTAATATGTTTTAAAATCCGATGATGAATGATCCTGGGAGTAGTAGCAGCTATAGTGGCAGCAAGCAGTAAGTGTCCCTGTCAAGGTTGGGACTTTGGGAGTTATTATTTGTAGTTTTTGTCGATTCTGATGTAGTGTTATGGTCTGTTGGCGTGTTACGGTCTATGTGTGCAGCAGCAGCGACATGCACACTTCCTGGGGGAGATGGCGTGCTAAAGTTTTCAGGTAGGGGTGGGTGGAGTCTCCACAGTGCCGCGTTGGAGCGGTGGTGTCAGGCGTTTTCGCTGCCTAAGCTGCACCCTTCTTTTTAAAGCAATAAAAGGACACATAAATAAAATGCATGGATGAAAAAATAAAACTACTTCAGAGATTGTTTTAAGGTACAATTAACACTAATACAAGGTTAAAAGCTCATAAAAGTCAATCTTGTATAATATGGGACCTTAAGGGATTGGAAGAAAGCAAGCAGACCATCCAACTTGCACACTTTATTGATCGTGCATTTCTAATTTACCTTTTCCTACAATCTGCACATCCAGCAGATTCAAGTCCTGCTTTTTGCTGATGGTTGAAAATCACCATCAGATGACATTTAAATTGGCATTGTAAGTTGCATTACACTGCTTTGAAACTATTTAATTTAGCTTGTTACTCTGCAACTAATCCTGATTAATCAGATAAAATCATGCGATTAATCACTGTTAATATTTTCAAATGTAACCTTGCACTAATATGTTATATAAATACTTGTGCACACTTCAGAGCTCAGCTAGCAACTTAACTTTGATTCTCTATTTAGCAAGTTTTCAGACCACTATGTTTACGAAGGTGACTGGTGACAAATCTAATAATTTTTTCTGCTGTTATTGGTGACTGATGTGACAGCATATATCATTTGCTCACCTAAATGAAGACTGCTGCAGCAGACTTTGCCTCTGTCCACAGTACACTTACAAGAGGCTTAGTCCTCACGGAGCATCCTGCTCCAGGGTGCAGTCAGAGCAGATGATCACCTGTATCCATGAAACGCACAAAGTTGTTCCTGGCTGATCCCACTCTGGCTTCCTGTCAGTTATTGATACGTGTTAATGACGAGTGTAGATGAACATATTTAGAGATGTTGAAACTTCTGTAACATGTTGTAGATCCTTAATCTGAGAACAGCTGCAGCTTTGTGTTAAAGTATTTAAAATTAAGTTGGAAATCCAGGTTTGTTTCATTTTGGCTGAAGATATTTTTTATTGAAATGCAATTAAGTGCATTTTCCAGACATTTCTGGTGCTTTAGTTTACTGTATTAATCTCTAGTCTTCCATTAAAATTTATATAATTTTTTTTAAAATGGGGCCAATTATTGTCAAGATGTCAAGATGAATATTACACATCATCTAACTAATTAGATTAAATATGAAGGATTATTTATTTCATTATATATATATATAAATATATATAATGAAATAAATAATCCTTCAAGTCACAACTGTGTTTATCACTGCATGATCACTGGCATCTCTCGCTGCATGTTTTCCAACAACAAACACACACACACACACACACACACACTCATCTGGCTGCTTTCACAGAGGAGTTTGTGACCTGGTGCGTTTGTTTTTCCCTGCCAATGGGGGATTGCTGTCACTGTTTGATCGAAACACCTCATGAAAGAGGCAGAAAACACAGGAGCTGGGAGCTACTGGCTAAAGTGAGCATGTCCTGTCAGGAGTGTCTTGGCTTGCTGGCAGGTTCTCTCGGTGGTCGCTGACAAATTGACTGGTTTAGTGACTAAGATGTTAAATCATGTCAGCGGGTCTTTGTTTGACCTGTTAGGCTGTTTTCAGCACACAAAAATAATTTTATATAAACATTTACTGTTGTGGCTTTTTCCACGCCTTTTATTAGTGCACTTAAAACAATCCTTGCACTTGTAATTTTGTGTGAAAAAACTCAAATAACCCTAATGCACACACACAACTTGCATTTGTACATAGTACATTATTTGGTCTGTTGAGCACACATTTAATTAAAATGAAGCTAAAACTCAACATTGTTTGGTCATCTGTGTGTTTAGAGCTTATTGGTGAACATTCTGACTGCACCACCTCGCTGCATGGGGTTGCTGATTCATCCTTGCATTGTTAGACAGATGGATTTTATTTTAGAATGCTCAGCTTGTCAGCTTTATGCTGAGGGATGATTTTAGCTGTCATGGTTGTAAATAGTGTCAGCTTTATAATAGATGTGTCTCCAAAATGATGTTGGGTTATTCCTAGCAGAGATGAAGAATATTCACATATTAAAGAAGTACAAATCATGATACCTGAAGCTTCATTTAAGTATCATGGAAAACAATTTTAAATACTTCCAGGAATTATTGCTTAATTAGCTCTGTGTAAGAATCACATGCTATATGATGCGACATCATAGTGTTCAATAATGGAATTTAAGATGCAAAAGTCAACTGATTGTTTCTATGACTTTGATGTTGCAGGTTTACCCAATGATGGAAAACACAAAGGGAAACTTTCTAGCATGATGCCACAGCTGGCAGGATTACAGTGCTTTTCATAAAAAAAAGAAAAAGAAAACCAACTTATTACGCTTAGCAATTTTGTTTTCTTGACAAATCACATGTAAGTATCACCAGTTTAAAAAAGCAACTTCAGGCTCTTGCCCTCATTCTCCCTTTGGTTCTTTCTGGTGTTGGCATGGTTGTGACACAATATATCCATTAGAGGGCAATGCAGAGCTCACCTCCCATCATTGTTCCAGCATCAATTAGCTTTATGCACAGATCCACTACTTCCTGAACTTAGAACAACTCCCTTATTTCCTCTCTTTCATTACTGGATGAATTGATTAATTCGGGTGTGTCTGGCTATTGCCATTGTGGTTACTAAGGTCAGACACACCTGAATTAATCAGTTCATCCAGTAATGAAAGACAGGAAACAAAGGAGTTGATTAAAGATCAGGAAGTAGTGGACGTGTAGGAGTCAGCATCTAAATCTGCCCTAGTGCCAAAATGATTCTGATCAACTGAATGATCGACCAATATTACATTTTCACAAATAAAAAAACATTTTTTCTACTAAATTCTATTTTATTTCATTACACCTTTTTTTTAAATAAATGTATCAAATAATATTATATTGTATTGTGTTATTATATCCTAATGAAGACTGAAAATCATGTAATTTGTGTTCTTTGTGTTCCACACTGGGGTGTTTTTTTTACATTGTTATATATTTTGAACATTGAGCAGACCCTGAAGTGTCGTTTATTGTTAAGGAGTGGATGAGAAAGTGGGTCAGGGAGATGTCAGAACTGAACTTTACACCTGGCTGCATGTAAGAATCAGCTGCTTTACCAGGTGAACTAACCAATGTCTGCATGAGCCTTCAGCTTCTACAAAACCAGTTCATTTCCTTGACTTTCCGTCTGGTATGTTTTGTCTTAAAGTGCAACATTTCTTTGCTGGTCTGTTGGCTCTATCTTAAAACTTCAACAGAATCAGCTTTTAAAACCTTCTGCTTCACACAAATGTCTCCCCACCAGTCATCAAAGATCAGGCGACTATACTTCACTTAGATTTGTCATAAGCACAAAATCTGAAAAAAATGTTACGTTTGACCAGTAACTACTGTATAACCTTCTTTACATTAAAAAAAATATCCAAGTTTCTTCAACATGATAAGAAAACTATTTGTCATCATTGAATATTTTGCAAGTATTCTCTTTCTTTATGTCTTGTCCAGCATTAAAGCAAGCAGAATGATAATATGGTTTCTGTGTTGTTATGGGCAATTTTGCTTTATCAAGAGGAACTTAACAAAGATGTTAATCTGAAATCTTAGTTTATTCTGAAAAAAAAAATCACAGAGTTTAAATAGCACTGCAGGACCCGACTGGAGAGGACAGAGGAAAGGAGCACAAAAGAAAAAGAAAGTAGATGGAGAACAAAGTGGAAAAAAAACACCTACTAACAAAATACATCTCATGTCCACCCCTAAGCTAAAACGAGACAATAGAACCAGTATAAAATTAACTTAAGATGGTTGTTAGCAATACACAGTAGATTGTGTCAGCATGCAGAAAGTACGGAGTGAAAAGTATTTGCAGAAGAAATTTTCAATAGTATCAATAATATCAATAGTATCAATACCAAGGTTATTATGTTATCATTGATCAGCGTGATGAAATCTTTTTTTTTTTCTTGCAGAAGAAGTAGGGAAGTGGAATATTTCTTTGATGGTTTAGGAACTGTGCTGCTCTGGTCTGTTGCTTCCATCTGAAAGCAGACAGAAGTAAACTTTCTGCATCCAAGCGTAGCTGAGACAGCAGAGTGGAAGAGAAGCTCCAGCTAGCTTCAGGGTGGCTCCTTCCACATTACCCAGCAGTGGTGAAGCAGACGCAGGACTCTGCTGAAATTAGAGTTGTGGTATTTGCTGCAAAGCGTTCACCGTTAAACGTGCAGGCAGCTAACCTACTCTGCTCCTGACACAGATGACATCCTCTGTGTCTCTCTCCTCTCTCGCTCGACTTCTCTTAAAAGTGCAAAGCTATTATTTTAACACAGTGTTGCATGCATCACTTTGTCTGAGTATTGACAAAAAAATTTTCCTTATAATTTTCTATCAAATTATTTGGCGGGACAGACAATATTGTTTGCAGGCCAGTTTTGCAACTGGCAGGATGCAGATCGCGGATGGACACTAAGGAAGCTGAGAAAAAAAATTTGCAAAGCATTTTAACATTTTCAAAGAAGCTTTTACATTTAATTCCACCATTATTCTTTCTGACAAGCAACCAGCTTTGCATATGCACTGTAAATTTCTGCTTTAACCGTCCTGTCAGCTTCATCTTTTAATTCTGGTACTTAAAGTGATTACATAAGTGATATTCAACTAATCATGAGTACCACATTCACAATGTGCTGTTCAGTTAAGATTTACATTTAAAAATATTAAAAAAACCAAGAAAATGTGCAGAAATTTATGATAAAATAATTAGTTAGTTGGCATGTTAAGAGCTGCTTTAGCTTAAGGTAATATCATCCTTTAATCATAGGACTATATTTCTAATAAATATGCCCAATGTCTTTGTTTTTACTATTAAAAAAGCCAGTCTCGACTTACAGCAAAGTACAAAGGTGAAAATAGGCTGCATGACTTGTTGTGATGTAAACAGTCGTCCTTTTGCAACACAGAGCAGCTATTATGATGGCACTGTGCTTTATGAACGAGTCATTATTTTAGGGAGAAGTTGTACAAAACCCAAAGATTTGCAAGGCACATACACACCAGCAAAACACATCATTTGTTTGATAGATGGCACACATGCACCCACAGCACACAGTGAGTGTTTCATAATGATAGAGATGATGAATGAACACATCACTTCACCTTGTATAAGTGGCATATTAAGGCATGCATACTGTAAGCACAAACAAACACACAGCACATTTATCAGCCACCTAATTATCAAAAACATTCATCATGTGTAATAAGAAAAAAAAGAAATAAAGCAGCCTGTAGGGCTTTATTAGTGACAGCGAGGAAAATAGAGAAGGGAAGCTGAGGAAAGGTTGTTGACGTGCTCATGAATCAGTTTCACATACAGTTTAGTTTGGTGGCTTTGAAAAGAAAGTTCGTACGCAGGCTTGTATGTAGAGAGCAGCACATCACTCTGTCAACTCATTCTGTTATCACACCTTCGGAGGGCTGAATGACGAGCACTGCAGGAGGTCATTAACTCATCCTGAGCAACATTATAACAGCAAAATAAAAAAAGAAAAGATACATTAATATACAAACAGTGTACTACACGCTTATTTATATTCCTGTACAATCAATTAATTAACTTAATTAACATTATTAACTTACTATGAACCCAGTAAGTGTAGCTGATGAGTCGATTTAATCTAACCATGATCTCTGTCTTCCTATTTTACATATATTGTTAAGCTTGTGATACTGGTTGATGTTTTCCTGTCTGGTGCAGATAAATATTCGTCAATACTGCTGCACTTCAGCTTCTAGGAATGTGAAAGGTTAAGGAGTACCTTCTGCAGGACAATCAGATTTAAAAAGCTCCTGACTGAAATATTTTGCATTTATTATGGTTCTTGAGGTTCTCATCTCATCCAAAAGGTGTCTTCACTTCTTGTTAGGGTTGAGCAGACATTGGTAAATCATCTACCATTTAGAATTTTTTCTACAGGATCTCCACCAGCTGGCTGCACACAGTCACTTTCAACTTCTTATTACTTAAATTGTTTAATATGATAATCGAAT
Source organism: Pseudomugil tenellus (assembly GCA_037177515.1). NCBI lineage: Eukaryota > Metazoa > Chordata > Actinopteri > Atheriniformes > Pseudomugilidae > Pseudomugil > Pseudomugil tenellus. The sequence continues at coordinate 5,416,939 of JBAMHX010000022.1, forward strand.
CATTTCTTCATCTTAGCCCTGTTGTCCAGGTTCAGAAGTATTTGCAAACTGAAGAATATGATCCTAGTAGTTTTCGGGTCTGCTTGCACTCAACGAGGATGAGCCTAACCATCTCTGAGTTCTTTCCTGTTAGAACCAGTTGCAGACCAGTTAGTGGGTTGTTGGTAGGGTTTAGGGTTTAAATTCACATGGTGTCACTAAACATTCTGGTGGTCATTCAAGTCATTCTCACATGTGAACTGTTTTGGTTACAACGTCTAGTGTGTGAATGGTTGTAAATCTGCAAAGGAGAGCCAAGGCTACACTGTACAATGCAGGTCATTTCCTCTGTTCAGAGGTGTTTCATCCAGTTTCAGATTGATGGCTTCATTGAAACTCATCCAAACCATCTGTATTCTCTGCCCAAAAATGTGTGCATTAGCATCTTCACAAGAGTGTCCTTCATTGCTGAATTTGGTCCTGTACAGCTGGTTCTCCTGGTGATGTGCCATCCACTAATAAAGCAGCTGATTAGGTTTTCTGTCAAGCTTCTGGATGACTGGAATTCTACACCAGCATAAAACCCAGCAGATTGGTTAAAAACAGGTGGCTTTGTTGGTCAGTGCAGGTGTAATGGATCCAAAATGTCAGTAAGAATATCTCTTAAAAATGTTCATCTGTTTATTTGTTATAAGTTTTGTGCATGACTTATAGGTCCCTTTGTTTGTGGTAAATAATGACCACACAGAGTTCTCCACATCTAACTACATCGCAGCTGATTCACTGAAATTGTATTCAGCATTAAATAATTGTTTTTAAAAAAGTTCCTCAGTCTCTTTAAAAGTATAACAAAACTGTTTTCTGTGGTTGAAATTTGAATTTCCTAAATGCTTCAATAAGCGCCTGCTAAAAGATTATGGTTGGGTGAAGATGGAGCAATGTCAGTGGTCTAAAACAGGAAAAAATTCTTTCTGGGTCGGGGAGTCACATGTTTCTGATTTAAATGAACAGCCACTTCTTGCAGACCTGCTGAACTTATTGTTCAGATGTGATAACATGTTCATCACGTCAAATAGTTGTTGCGACTCAGAGGGAATGTATGGGACAGGACTTGAGTGTTTCCAGGATGTGAGTGGAACTTCACTGTGACGGATTTCTGGTCATGTCTTCAAATATGTTTAAATTCATCTGCTTCAAACACGGCCAAAATGAGCAGTGTCCTTTTCCATAAACCTATTACTACAATATTATTATTAAATAGAGAAGTGAGTCTATTTTATCTTTTATATTTAAGAGCATATCTTTATTTAAAATTTTGTTATAATTTTGTTTTATATTAATTCTCCAGTGGGATATTGCTCTGAGACATTGTTTTATGTACACGGGCATATATGTGCATGTATGTGTGTGCATTACATGTATCTGTATAAGTATGCTTATTCATATGTGAGAAAAGGAGATTTGTGGTCTTTGAGATTAAAAGGAAAAGGATGGGAAAAAGTGGGGAGAAAGTAGTTTACTATGTTTTTATTGTAAAGCACTTTGAGCTGCTTTTTTGTATGATAAAATGCTCTGTAAATAAATTTGATTTGATTGTATTACATTGATGAAATCTTGCAGCAGGTTGTGTTTTTAGTGTTTTCAGGACAAATAGAATTCTGGGCTTTAAACTGAATAACCTGAAAGGGCTTTTTTTTAAATGACTTTATATTTTGCACAGGAGTTGACCAAGTTCCCCTCCTCTGTGGTACAAGACTGTAGTTGAAGCAAATGTGTGACACTTAAAGGAAATTGTCGTCCTCCAACAGTGCAATCCCACCGGGACCAAATTATTATTACCATTATTATTTTAATCATTTCTGAGTGCAACTGGTTCAATGACAAAGCAGTAGGACACTAATTATTATTACAGGTTTAATCACAAAATTTTGAAACATATTGCAATAAAATTGACTTGAATGAAGTACACAAAAATTATTCAAATTTTCAAGTCAAGTGATTGAAGTACTAGAAACCTTCATCTTGATCATAGTAATATGATCAAATCCAACAGTTATCCTCTATAATTAGATGGTTACAGCTTTATTTATTGTAAGGTGAACATATGTGATATTTTAAAAACAAAGCAAAGCAGACTATGTGATTAGTATTGCTACACACCCAGGAGCCTTCCACCTGTTTCTTACTGCAACTTATGTTTAAAGGAGGTTGAGGGGTTTTGCTTATGGTACTGTTGAGCATCTCTCATGCTTTCACAGTATTTTGAAAGAGTCCATTTACCTTCTGACAACATGATATTTTTTTTTCTTAACATTAAAATTTCATGTGAATTTATCATCATTTCCACTTTCAGGGTTAAGATGGTGCCCATTAATCCAAAAGCACCTGTAAGGAAGAAGAGTTTGATAGAGGGACATACTATTTAACATCATTTGATTTTCTACAAACCATTTAAAGGTTTTCTAGTCCAGCCTCACTGCATCCTAAAATGGATCAGTAACACTTCTGACAGTTCTGTCTTGTTTTATTCCCTGGATTGATTACTATTGATTTTTTTAATACAGCATCAAGATGACTTTATGTAAATTAATTGATGTGGATGTGCAGATTTGTATTCATTATAATATTTTTATACTAAACATATATTTTAAAATCTATGAAAAGGAAAACCACAACCATATGGGTTATATACACTTATTATTATTTATGTTTCAACCATTTGGTTTTAAGAACCATGACAGGAAAAACGGCCATTACAGTCTCTTCAGGAGGGTGGGGGTTTAATTTGAAGGAAAAAACAAAGAGAGAAAGTGTAGAAAAAAAAAGACATTTTCTTTATTATTAGATAAAAATGAAGAATAAAAAAAAACACAACTTATGCATTTTCTAATTTTGTACTTAAAACAAAAAGGGAAGAATTGACAAATTCTCCAACAAATGTGTCTTTTCAGTTAAAACCTTTTAATGTTTTCCATCTTGATGCAAAAACACCAAACCAATCAGATACAATTAGACTCTTCAAAACTACATCAGAGCATTTATTCACCGCAAGATCATCGAGACATCCATGCAAATATGTCAAATTTTATACAGCGGGATGTGAAAAGATTGCTTCAGTACATTTAATGTAGTCTTACAACTGATCAGACTGAAAATACACAGAGCAAAGATTTATTCGTACTTTTGTCTGGATGGAAAATTATCGTCTCAAAGCCAAAGGTCAGATACAGATCAGTGGTTACTGAAGCAAGTGGGAGCTCACTGGTCAAGGCTTTTTCAGGAATGTGGGCATCTTGCCGAGAGTTTCCATCCAAAATTTAAAATGTGTGCCAGTCTGGATGCTTTGCCGATGTAGCCGTAAATATCCCAGTTGCTGCTTTGTTTGTTTTGCTCCATTTAAATAAGTTGTTCTTCACAGTTGAGCTTATTGATATGGATCAATAAACAATTACTGCTCTCTTTGCCTGGTGTGGTTTCATTAAACTCCCCGAGCAAAAATAGACTGATAGAGAGAAACGACATTCCAGTTTTAGAAATGAGAAGAAAATAATGTATGTTCTTTCCGCATATGAGTTTTTTTATAAGCAACATGGAAAAGCTGCATCAAGTAACACAAATTTGTGGTTTTTATTGTAGAATTAAAGGGATCTTTATTTGTACATGATACAACATAATCGTTACTGATTCCATTGTTTTCATCACTCTGTCAGAAATCAGCGCGCTCCAAATTTCTCCCAGTGTCTCAAAAGTTTGTTTATTGCTGCTGCTCTTGTGCCTGTCCAAAGATCTTTGGTGCTTTTGGTCAGTTGGATGTCTCTAGAGTTTAGTGACCTGACACTGGTTGCATGGCTGGGACTTTGCAATAAATAAATAAATGAATAAATGAATAAATAAATGAATAAATGAATAAATAAATGAATGAATAAATAAATAAATAAATAAATAAATAAATAAATAAATAAATAAATAAATAAATAAATAAATAAATAA
>JBAMHX010000022.1:5437997-5462300 GCA_037177515.1 Pseudomugil tenellus
CGGACTGACAGTTCCAGAGACCAAAGTTCACAGAGGAGGGTGCTGACATACATGACATAGGATAACATATGTTTTGCAGATTGCTGTGTCTATGGAAGACACTTCTCGGTCTGTTCCCATATCTGACCTGAATAGCTTTGCGACGCATTGTTGTGTTCTTAGTATGCGGACTAGGGTGGCTTGTAGCCTGTGCTCGGTGGACTCGCGCAGGTAGACTTTACCCTTTTACCCTTAGTGGTCTTAACCCCGTGTGGGCTGACAAAATAGCTGACGGTTCGGCTTGCCTTATATGGCCTTATATAATTATAGATGTAAATGCAATTTACTTATATAGCACTTTACAACAACCCACTGGTGAAACAAGTGCTTCACAAGAGATCCAGCAACGACTTAAAAACACACCAAAAATCCATGATTAAATTTAAATGGAACAACAAAGCTAAATAAATAAAGCACAAAAAATTAAGAGAAAATAAGATTCACTACACTAATGAGTGGTAAAAGTAATTTAAGTTTAGATTTTAAAAATGCGGAGATCCATTATGGGTATTCTGTATGTATTATTACGTAAAGCGTAATTTTTGCTGCAATCCTGTAAAAAATGTGCTATATCAATACAATGTTTTACTGCTAATGTGACAGCAGACAGAAGCAGCAGGATGAAATGAGAAATTTCTCCTCAGATTCAGCAAAGCTGATTGGGTGTCATATAACGCATGTACAATGGATGTAAATGTAATGTGAAAGCAACCTGGAGTTTTGTTAGGCAAAGCAGTGGAATACCCTGCTATGGCTGAGTCAGTCTGATCTCAATTGATTATGAATGTCAGAGGCTGTTTGGGCCGAATGACCCACAGACAAGCAACAACTGAAAACAGCTGTGGTAGGTCGAGCAAAGGACCAAAAAGGAGGATACCCTGTGTTTGGTGATGTTTATGAGTTATAGACCGCCAGTCATTACCGGCAAATGATTCTCAACAAAGTATTCAGAAATTACATTTTATTCACAGTGAATCAATTTACAATGATTTCAGCCCCTGAAATGATAGCTTGAATAAAAATGGTTGCAGTTCCTAAATTCTTCACCAGATATTTTTATTCAACTCTTTGAATTAAACCTGAAAGTCTGCACTTCAGTTACAGCTGTTTTGTTTCTAATCCAATGTGGTTGGCATGCTGAGACAAAATCATGAAAATAGTGTTACTGTACTATTATTTCAGTCCTAACCATTGTCTTATCAGCATTAAGGTATACAAACAGGAGCGAAAAGGGCTGTTGTTTTTAACTCATATCCGTCAGTTTCAGTCTTGTTTACTCTTAACTGAGAATTTTCCTGCATGTCTGCATTTGTTGCCCAGGGAGACTATAAATGCTTGTGAAAGCTTCAGAAAAAGCATGATTCTGTGGTGCCATTCTTTTAAATGCTCTCTGTATTCACTTGAGCATATCAAGGAGAAACATACCAAAGACATGTCTTCACACCCCTGAAAAAAATGACAAACATTAAAATGCAATCCCAGATATAGTCTCTCTCACACACACACTTTGAATCATGCAAGCACAGATGAGAATGTATGAAGGCACAAAGCTGAATACAAAATTACACAAAGTAGACACATCACTGGCAAATGTAAGTGATAACACAGATGGAAACACTCCAAATAGCAGTAGCTTGTACGGAAATGGTAATAGATAAGCAGCGGTTTGTGTTTCCCTGCTGCTGCTGTAATGTTCCCAATCGCTCCCTGCCTTATTTTCCTCATTTGTCTCCTCTACCTAGTGCTCAACTATCCAGTCTTTACCCCCTACTCCCTTTTCTCCATCATCATCCTCCCATTCTATCCTCCAAACATCACTGCATTTCCACACTCTTTACTATTTTCTCTTCGTCTCTCCCTTCGTCTTGAAGTTGCTACAGAGTGATACTGCCCTCTATCTGGTAATCATGGAAGTCTAACTTCTTTCCATCATGACTTCCCTTCACAAGCCATCCCACCCTCCCTTTTTTTCTTCCTCAGTCTGAACAGTTCCTTCATGGTTGATCTCTCCATATTTATTCTGTCATTGTAGTCAGCCCTCACTACTGTTTTCACCACTATCATTTATGCCAATGTTTTCACCACATTTGGTAGCCTCTCATCTATCCATCCATGCTTCTTTCTACTCCCCCTGAGCTGTTCAGATGAAAAAATAGCTCTTCAGTTATAAACACCAAAATACAGAAGGGAGTTGATCTTTTTAAAGCATTTACAATTGTAGGATTACCAATGTCTTTGTCTAAGAGGACAAAGCATGTCAAAGCACACAAATTTTAATGACCTAAAAGCTCTGAACTTATTGTGCTGAAGTTAATCACTTCTCTGTATCTCTGGCTGCATCGCTAAGCTAGCATGAAGAGTGTCTCCAGCAGAGAATCTCCTGCTGTGGAGAGCATATGTGGATGTGAGCGTAGAAGAAAGCCTGGGTTTATATCTCAATGCATTCTTAAAAAATCTTCACACATGACCACATCAGAGCATTAAGTGTGTAATTCAACTGTTAAACTGTTTTGCTGGAACATTTAACAACTGATTAAATAAATTATGTGATAATTATGTAAAATGGTTCTTTAGTAAAACAACTGTTGCCTTGTTTGATTCGCTCTCAGGAACACGCCTACTAAACATGAATGCTTATTTTTCCTTTTTGGGGGTGGTGGTATTATATCAATCTGTAGAAAGTCAGTAGACTTGGCAGTAAGTGTACTGCTGCAGCCTGATCGGAACCAGATGTTAGTTTGTGCCACAGCATCACAGTTTGGAGGTTACACAGAAACAACATGGAACCAAAGTTTACGTGTTTCCTCTAAGAACCTGAATTAGCTTCCTTAGTTTTCTTCGTGCTGCCATTGCAGTTGAAATGGCAGCTTTGCATTACTGTTCCACTGACATCAGGTACGTATGAAAAACCTTTAGAACACGTATAGACATAACATCATTAAAATGTAGATACTGGTTGGGAAGACATTAACAAACTGAAAGGGCAAGCATTCTTTGCCAACGTAATAGCTAATAATAATATAGGGATGTTCATCCTCTTTAACCTTATTTGGGCCCTGTATAGACAAGAGGATAAAGCTGTTCTCCACAAATTATAAACTGCCAGAGGTGGAGGTCTTTTGCCCATCACTGAATGGACCTCAGGGAAACAGAGAGTTACTTGGGAGTAAACTCAGTATAAGAATATTCAGGTCAGAACAGCACATTCTGACATTTCTTGTTGTTTTACTTATATTTTCATTTAAAAGCATCCTATTTCAGTGTTTTAACTCTAAGATGAATAACAATGCCAAAAAATGCCTGCAGTGTTGATTATAACTGTTTTTCTTAATAAATGGGAAATAAGTCTATTTCAGCTGTTTCTCCAGTTTGGGTTCTGCTATGTGAAATTATACTTGACTGTGAAGTTATACAGAAATATGTGGGCTTTACTGTTGCATCTCAAGACATAATTGTGGAGAAATTATAGCAGCATACAGGGAACCATGTTTCTAACAAAATTGCTTTCCTCTTATACATATTAAAATAAAAACCTGCAAGATTGAGTTTGTTTATCTTAATGGTTTATACAGAAAGCATGGATAGTGCATAAATGAATTATGAGAGTTTTTACTGTTATGTGGACAAGTATTATTTAATGTGTCTGAGCACATACTATAAACATGAAATGTTTGTTATCACTTTCTTTTGATTCTCTGGAATTCCAGGAGGATTGTCACAGCACTGCACCACCCTCACATAGGTGGAGACATATTTTTTTCTTTCCTCATTGTAGGGTGATAATCAGGGTAAGGAGACTTGCAGGAAAGCTTTGAGGCGATATGAAGTGTTCCTGGAAGAAATGAGTTTTTCGCAGAGGCGGGTATGTCTTGCATGGGGTGGGAATGCCATTTAACCGCTGGTGCCTGAAGGGAGAGGAGAGAGGCTGAGATGTGGTTATGGCCTGGCGGCTGTTGGCAGGAAAGAGCTAAGCACATGTCTTGAAGGAATATGGGGATACACCTCACTTAGCAAACTGAAGAGCAGAACTGAGGTTTTTGAATTTGATGTGAGATGCCTTGGGGAGGCAAACGAAGGGCGGAGGTGTAACAGGAGAATACAAACTCTTTAAAACTGCAGCACTAGTTATCAGCTAAGTACAGAGTGTGTTACCAGACCAGACAGGGAAGAGATGCTCTATCTGAAAGAGGATATAGACAAACTTGGCAAAGATAGGAGGCTTAAGGTTTGATGCAAGAACTGCATAACAATGCCTTTTCTGAAATCACAACTGAAAACCTTGCTATTCTGGGCAGGTGTATCTTGGTACTGCCAGTCCTGACACAGGGGTTGTGCAAGGGACGACATTTGTCAGTAAGGGGACAATATTTCATTTTTGTAAAGGCCGACTTTAAGGTGAGAAGCAGTCAGTCAACTTAGTGTACCCATCTGGAAAGTCAAATAAAAAGGAGCATAAACACTTAGCTGTCCTCTGCCATGTCTGAAAACAAATCAGGTAATGTGTAAAAGACATGCTGCTTTTGTCCAAGCCAAAAGAAACTCAAGGAGGAAAAACAAGTTTAGGGGGTCTAAGAGACACAAAGTCAAACAGCTTACAAATGGTTGAAGTAAATTGCTGGACTTAATGTTTCATGAAATAAAACACACATGAACCCAGTGATTTAAAGGGGAATCTATGTATTTTTAGGATAAAAAAAGAAACAATGAGAAAGGAAATTATTTCATCTGTGTTTGTTGTGGACAGTCCATGACGAGGACAGATGTTTAACAACAAAATTCAATTCAATTCAATTCAACTTTATTTGTAAAGTGTCATTTCACGACAATGTTGTCTCAAGGTGCTTCACAGAGATTAGCCAATTCATAAAATTAGCCTTATATAAGGAACCAGCAAGATTGCATCGAATCTTGACTTTGATGCAATCTCCCATGCTGAGCAGGCATGCAGTGACAGTGGGAAGGAAAACTCATTTTAACAGGGAGGCAAAAGCTCTAGCAGAACCCGAAGGATTTTAAACGCTATCCTAAATTTAACAGGGAGCCAATGAAGAGATGCTAAAACTGGAGAAATACCAAAACCCCACTCTGGTTTAGATTAGTTAGTACATTCCTTCCAGTCACACACCTCCAGGTCTCATTGTCATTGCCCACGTGCGCACTGAAGTTTCCTAAGATGGTGAGGAAGTCCCCAGTTGGAGCACTCTCCAACACCCCATCCAAGCACTCCACAAAGGGTAGGTACTCTGAACTGCCTTTCGGTGCATAAGTACAAACAACAGTCAGAAGACGCACCCCCCACTCAAAGGTGGAGGGAGGCTACCATCTCTTCCACTGGCATGCACCTTAATGAACAGGTATTAAGTCAGGGGGCAATCAGTATGTCCTCACCTGCTTGGTACCTCTCTCCCGTTGCAACTCCAGAATGGAAAAAGGTCCAGCCCTTCTCGAGGGTACTGGTTCCAGATCCTAAGCCATGTGAGTCTAACTATGTCTGGACTGTGTGCTCAACCTTACACACCAGCTTGGGCTTCTTCCTCACGAGATAGGTGACGTTCCACATCCCTAAAGCCAGTTTTTGCAACCATGGATCGGACAGCCAGGGTCCCCACCCAGCTTACCCGGCACAGTGGCCGAGGGCGGTGTCCAGGGGAGGAACCAGACCAAAGACCCCTAGACCCCGATTCTGTAGGTGTTGAGACCACGGAAAGGCATGCCCATGTAGACCTTACCGAGTCAGTCCAACCAGGCCGCAGTCCTGGATACCTGCCGTTTGCCTTTGCGCTCCACCTAAGGCCTGGATCCAGAAAGTGGGGTGGGGGTGCATTGGAGCAAGGGAATCTTTTCTCCAATGATTTCTATCATCATAGGAGTCTTTGAGTCACTACTGCTCTTGGTTCCCCTCCAACACAGCTGTTTGCCATGGGTGACCCTACCATGGGCACAAAGACCCCTATAACGTAGCCACTAGGATCTTCAGCTCACACAACCCCCTCCACCATGATATGGTAGGGGAGGGGGGTTTGTGTGTGCTGGACAGTTTTTATCCCTGATGTCTGGTTAAGCTGGTATAGTGGTATGGTGATTCTGTCATCAGGAGTAGAGTTAATCCTGGCTGTGCAGAAGTGCGACAGCTGTAAGGTAGCAAAAGTTACCCTGCCCAACAGCACATGCACACAAAGAGCTCTGTGGAATTTCCAAGACATAAATCTTACAGAAATTGATGATATCCAAACACTTTTCGAGCGCCCAAAAAATAACTAATCTTCATTCCTTAAAATTGGACGTCAATTGAATTGCAAGTTGACATATCTTGGACATTCACGCATGCGTATTAGTATGCGTGTCAGTGTTTTTCCCCTTAACATTTACTTTATCATCATCATCAGACTTATGTATGTATTATAACTATGTAACTTTCTGACCTTAAGCATATGTTTCTGCTTTGATTTAAAAGGCATCTTCAAATGAATCATGTGCATTTCTGGAGCCACTATTTCCCTGCAGCATCCCATGACTGATAAACTGTATTTAACATCTTTTTTTCTTTTTTTAACCAGAGACTGCCTCATTCTATAGTAACATTTCTCATTGTGGCACTGTTTTAGAACAACTGGATAGCAACATGGCACAAAAGCATGGACATTTTTTTTTGCTATGATCCAGACATGACTTTCTAAATACAGGTCATGTCAAATGTTATGTGAGGCCTACTGTTGATTTGTCAGAATACCATAATAAAGACCATTCTAATCCTAATAAAAGGGCCTAATCCAGGTAATAGGAGTAGATAAATCCTAGGACAGATTGAGTGAAATTGTAAATAACAAAGAAAAATAAATGAAAATGAGGAAAAATTATTGTGATCTTGTTTCAAACTCAAATTTCCTGATTATTATTCTTCATCTATGGAAAAAAAAAATCTATCCAACTTTTTACTTAGTTGCCTCGTAACTTTTTGTGCTCATGATAAAAACATGTCTGTGAGATGAGACATTTCATGCAGCAGTGACACTTCTTTGTGTCTGATTTACATGAATAAGAGCTTATATGGGTTAGAAAGTTTATTAAAATTGAGATAATAAATGTTGTAAAAATGTCACTCTTTAGAAGGTATGACATGTGAAGAAGAACCCACTGATTGACAAAGTAAAATTTTGGAACCTGCTGCACTTATTCTCTGGTCATGTGCCATTAAACACTACATCCTTCTAATTAGCTCAGTTAAACATCTAAACTGCTTAATTTCTGTATCTAATTGAAGATACAGACTGATATGGGTTAATGGAAACACTTATAAGGTAAGTTCATGTAATATTCTAAACATTTACTAAGGGTGCAGGTATCGTGTACAAGAATGAAACGGATCTCAGTGACTTTGACCCTGGCATGATTGTTGGTGGCAGACGGTCTGGTGTGAGTACATTTTAAAGCTGCTGATCTCCTGGGATTTTCATGCTCAACTGTCTCCAGATTTTATGGCACACTCCCCTTGATAAATATTGATTTCTGCTGAGGCATACAGATGGAAGGTTTGAAATTTGGCATCAGCTGCATGAATCTCTGTGTTCTGGACATATTTTGGGCTCAGATAGCAATAATTCATTGACTGAATGCCACAGTCACATTCACACCCTGCCATAATATATTCTAATAGGTGTATGCATGCTATTTCATCATGTCACAAAACAGAGGGGACATCAAAATGGCTGCACAAACATGTCAGGAGTTATTATATAGGAGTTCTCCAAACAATAAGACCCAAATCTGTTTTATTTTTCTTTTTTTTCTGTGGGGGGGTTGCTGCATAAATTTGCAGATCAGAAGAGAAAGGTTGATGCATGCTCTTGAAACTGGACCAAATCTGATGATAAATAGCTGTCTCACCATTTGGTGGGATTCAACATATCAAGAACTGATGCTGTTCAGGTTGTAATAAGAGCTAATGTAGCGCTCCAAATTAAAAAATGTAAGGAATTAGTTTGTATTTTTGCTGTAAACCAGAGGTAGGCAACTCCGGTATTTGAGGGCAAGAATTTTTAAGAACTTGGAAGTGTTGGGAGTTTTCCCGACACACCTCACACACATCAGACTTAATTAGCAGACTTGTGCAGAGCCGGACACATAGTCTTAGGATTAGTGATTAGCTAAGTCTGCTAATTACCCATTGATTTGAGTCACATGTGTTGCAGCAGGGACACTTCCAACGCTTGCAAGACTGCAGTTCAAAGGAACCAAAGTTGCCCACCCCTGTTGTATATAGTAATATTCAATGATTTTCTTTTCAAGATCAAGCTAAAGTATCCCATGTTAACTCCTTATAGATGGAAACACCTACATTTTGGAAAATTAAACTCAGTTATCTCTTAAATGTTTTTACGCTCTCATTAGGTGATTTTTCAGATGTTTTGATACAGAAGTTTATTGCAAAAGTGTAATGAAAACACTTTTTTCACATTTATACATCCCTGGACGTGGTGTAGATGGTACAGCATGGAGAAAACAACAGGGAAGCACAGGGTTTTAAGGTAGATCAGAAAGGAAAATTATGGTGAATAGCTTAAAAAAGTCATGGGAAATTTTCCTTACAACTAGAAAATAATGCTATGTGGCTACATTGTATAAAATCTTGTCTTGCTGACAAAATTTTAGGAGAACTGTGGCTCATGCGCTAAAGTGTTCGAAATAGGGCAGTGTTGAAAAGAACGATTAATCGATTCAGAATTGATTCACATATCAATTCCTAAAGATTGTTCCATAAATTCACAGATCGATTTATTTACTAAACTTAGGCGAACTTTGACCTTTTGTTCATGCATGCACACTAAGTGTGAAGAAATGAAAACAGTTAACATGGCGTCAGAAAGTAGCACTGTTAGCCAAGTCCTGGCTTTGAAAATACCAAAAACATTTCAGGTTGCAAAATGAAACCATTTTGGCTTCAGAAAGAATCAACATGCCAATCCTAAGGAACGTCATTTTGCAACTTCACCAAGATAACATGTGCAAGTTGTCCAAGGGGGTGTAACAGGTAACATGAATCTCCTCATATGTACTACAAAACAGAGAAGTCATCTTTAACTTCTGACATTACATTAATTTTTTGTTGAATTTCAATATAATATATATATTATTCAATATAATACTAGTTGTAATATGTTTCATAACTTTATATACATATAATTTAGCAAAAACCCAAAGATTTTAATAACACTGAACAAGATCCCTATCTGATCAGAACAGATTGGATTGAATTGTTAAAATCGATTCTAAATCTTGAGAATCGGAATTCAATCGATTATTGAAATCTGAATCAATACCCAGCCATAGTTCAATAAAAAACAACTGCAAATCAAAACTGTTTGTCTAACTTTCGAAATGTTGCTCTTTTTTTTTTAGCAAAAAAGGGCCATGGAAAGACAGCAATAGTTTCTGTTTCTATCAAAGCAGAATTTGCAGGAAATACTTTAAGCCTGAAGGCAATGTAGAGGTGCATGCACATGCAAGCATGTACACATGTTAATTAAGTCAATAACAGAAGGTGGTGAATAGTGATTCTAATAATATCAGTAATAAGTTTTGATAATGCATCTGTCAGAGTTCAAACACACAAAGCAAGGACAGAATAGAGTGGATGAACATGTACATAAAAACACAAACAAACAAATTCTACTGAGTAATGTCATGATGATCCATCTGTCTGTCTCCATCCCTAGTTCCCTTCCCTCTTTCATCACCTCACCATTTCTCCATTAGTCACATATCCCTCTGCTTCAGCACATCTCTGCTGCTCACTCTGCATAGTTCAGCTGATCACTTTCTTCCCACCTTTTTTGCTGCCTCTCTCTTTACCTCCCTCCATCTGTCACCCTGCCTGGAGATGTTCTTTGTCTAACTCCTCGAAGCAGTCTTCATTGCAGGTTTTACTCAATGCAGAGAGCAGTTATGGAATTTTGCTGTATGTAATACAACTGGTCGGCTCTGCAGCACTTCCCATCAGGACAGAGGTTAATTTATAGCATTAGATGTGCCAAATTCTGTAATTTGGCACATCTGAGGTAAATTCTTAGAAGAAATTGACTCAGATTTTTAATGTATGTATGTATGTGTGTTATTTCTTATATTAAATAGAACTTATTTGAAATAATTATGCACCACAATACAATCAGAGTGCAATAATAAGTGCAAGTGCACAAAGTTATAGGAAACAGTTTTAAGATTAATTTTAAAAGGAGGCTATAGTTTTTGCATGTTTTTGTATGTACATGAAGATGGAAGTAGGTACTGGGCACGATCGCCAACCTAGCTCCAGTTGCACCAGCTGGGGGGCAGTTGCAGAGTCTTCAGCTATAGACCATCCCTCATGTTGTTTCGCTCCCTCTAACCCCAGAAGACCTCCTGGTGGTGGATCAGGTGCTGAGGACAAATCCCCTGCCAACCAGTGCAGCTGTTTTCCCTTCACTGACTTGACCCTTGCAGGAGCTTTTTAGGGCATAGTGGGATTTGGTAGGTTGCCCTAAATGGTGTTTTTTCAGCTTGTTTGGTTCTAACTAGCTCACTGTACCCTAAAAACCTTAGTGTTCAAGTTTAGTTTTTATTCTACAAGGAATTTAGCAAAACATGATGATGTAAACAAGATGATGCAAACAATTTGATGGTGTTTCCTACATATAGAATTAACCTAAGAAAATGAAATATAATTCTAACCAAAAATGCAATGAAATGACATTTGAAATAATTATTTGACTAAGAAGCCATCATTTGCAGTGTTATCATGATGCAGCAAACCAATCTTTAAATCTTTTATGCTCATTATTAAATTTTGCTTCATCAGTTGAAACAGAAACAGCAAAGTGCCTAACTTTATGTGGTTAAAATACAAAATTCAGATGGCCTTATGACTCAATAAATCCAAAATTTCATGCAAAAGTACCCTCATTTAAAGATTATACATTATTATTTTTAATCACAAACAGCTCAACAGTGATAAAAAAATAAATTTTTTTATTATTTAATTCTAGACAAATAGTGATAAAATGGTTGTTTATGGAATTCTTGTTTGTCAACAGTTTGTTGACAAACAAGAAATAAAAATGAAAACCAGAATCAGTTTAATTATCCTATCCAGCAAAAAATCGCTAAAATGGCGAGCCATGTCTTCAAGCATTTGCTAGAGCGATTGTACACCTTCAACCAAACTGTGCTCTAATTATCATCCCCACCTGTGGTGCTGCATTCATATTTGCTATTGACACACACACACCAACACACACGAGAATCTCATGCAAATTTCAGGCAGTGCCAGAGGATATGAGGTGCTAATATATTCTAAGAAAACTAATTTGCTGCTCTACACTGATAAGTTACCTGTGAAAGGAAAAACAGAGTGAGGCAGTAAGAACAGAGGGATAATGGGGGAAAGCCGAGAGGAAAGAAAAGCCACGAATAATGTCAGTTTCACAGAAAGTCAGAAATCTTCCTCTTTGCTTCAGAATGAAAGGACAGATGCATCAACATCACTTGTTTTCTGGTTACTTATTTAGTTGTTGAGTCATTTAAGTACAAAGTTTTTTGCACAATGACATCTCCCATTTTATCATTCAAGGTGGATTTTGAGAATTTTTGGCTGAATGTAAACACAAATCTCTTCTGATCAGCTCATCATCCTATTTCTCTGTTCAGTGTTTTCACGTGATGCAACTTCTTCATTTTTTAGAACCCATTCCTTTGTTGACTGCACTTAGTTGTCCTCCTGCTCTTGTCACACCTGGTTTGTATTGCTGATTGCCTGTCACCTGCTGGTCATTTGTCCCAGAGTATTTAATCTACCCAGTTTCCTTTGTTCATGCCATATCATTATGTTAGGCAGATATTCAGGTTACTTTTCTTGTTACATTTAAGAGTTTTTTTTTATCTTTTATTCAGCTGAGAAAGAAAAGACTATGTTTTTGTTAACTAAAATGAAGTCAAGAGAATATCTGTATTTTAGCAAAAAGAAGTGTATTAATTTGAATTTTGATCTGTGCAGTCTTAGGATAAATACGTTGTGTGTTCTGCTTGTCATCATGTGTAGCAAATGTGATTTACATAAATTTTCATGCTGGTTTTTGGCATTGAAGTGTTACCTGAATCTTTGTTTCAGCATTTAAAGGAATCAATCAATGCAAAATTTGGCATTTAAAGCTAATAAAATAGAAATAATAGGTCTGTGTATAGATAAATGTTGAATTGGTGCCTATAGCAATGACTGAGTAGGCACTTGCAGTAGTGGAGTATTTTATTTGGTAACATAAATTTGGAGTATATTTAAATTCTCTAGTATAAATTGCAGCAAGCTTATATAACTTTTTCTTAAATACAGAAAATGCACTGCTGGGTGCAGAATTCTTGTTTAGTGTAAGATTTAGAAACCATGCTAAGTAAAAATCTTATTATTAGGTCTTGAAAGACATTCAAGTCATTAAATAAATTATGTTAATTCACTGTTATGTCCTCATACTGCATGAATCTCTGTGGCCTCTTGTGCCAGTATCTTACTGGTTTTCAATATGTTCCTGTGACTGAAATTTCATTAAAAAGCTTGTGCTGAATTTAACAAGCTGTTGAACTATTTCATTAGAACCAGGCGTGTTGCAGCAGGGAAACATTGAAAACTCACTCGACCCCGACTCAGGTGGTCCGGCAGTGGTGGTGTCTGATATATACTAAGATTAAATCACCAACAATCAAATTAAATAAGTATTCATGCCAGTTTAAATTTGCCAGTTTGCATGTGGATGAAGCATACACTTGATCAATTCCATCTTGTTGGAGGCGAACTGTAACGTCTTTTTGAAATCACCATATTGTTTAGTCTACTTATGCAGATCTCTTTGGGAATTTTCTAAGTTCTTTGATTACTCATGTATTTACTTTTATTGGTTTGGGGGTGTGTGCCCATGTGTTTTGTGTACACCAATCATCCAGTTCACAAGCCTGCCTGCTTAACTTTATCCAGCCTTTCTTCTCCTGCCAATCTGCTTCTCTGCACTTATCGTGCTTGACAAACCAACTCTACTTGCCTGCTGTTCTGCCGCTCTACTACCTACTTGTCTCTCATTCATCTTCCCACCATGCTTTCCACACCAGCCTGCCTTCATAAAAGCTTGCTTGGCTTCCAGCCACTCTGCTGCCCAATGCCTTTGCCAAGCAGTTTTTCCTCTGTCCATCCATACCTCTTTTTATTGACACAAACAATAGTCAATTTTCAGCTTATTTTTCTTAGTCTGTTCAGATTTTTTTATGTGGACAACAAAGTACAACTTTTTAGTTCTATATGTTATGTTAGTTTACACAAGATATTTATTTGACTTAAAAAAACGGTAAATTAATTTGAAATGAGGATTTTTAAAAAATCTGCTTTAAAGCAGCAATATGTACCTAACTTTTACACTTGTTCTGACTTATTTTGGTATCACAATTGGGTCATATGTTTATTCCTACAGCCATTGCCATGCAGCAACCCAAGGCTGAGAAACTACCAAACAGCAGTCACACACAAACATGTGGATATTTAAACACATACTGTGGCTGATTCATCAAAGAAATGATAGAAGACATTTTTTTTTATTCAAAGGAGAGAGAGAAAGAAAGCAACAGAGCAACAGAAAAGAAAGGAGTTAACACCAGGCAGACTTTTATTAATCAGAGAGAGTTTAGAGTGAAAGAAGGGTGAAATATCAATGCTGAATAAATCATTGCTATGACTCTTTATTAAGAAATTCTGCAAACGTTTAGCAGCATGTCCATAAAAAGTGTTAAACATTGCGTTTTTCTAGAACAAGATTAGGAGGTGAAGACAAAGCAGGTTTATTTGTACAACACATTTAAGATAACTCAAAGTGTTTTACATAAAACACTAGAAGCATTACATGTGGAGCAAAGAAAGTGTTACAAACTGGTAAAAGGCAGCAATAAAAAACAAAAATCACAATCATAAATTAAAATAATTACAAGCAAAATAAATTGAAAGTTACCATGTAGATTAATTGAAGAGGCATATGAGAAAAAATGTTAATCTGGATTTAAAAGTACTACTACTTTTGGTGAAAGTTTTATCTCTATTGTTCCACTTGTTTGCAGCATAACAGCTAAATGCTGCTTCTCCATGTTTAGTCTGGACTCTGGTCTGGTTTATTTTCTCTGAATATATTACAGATGTATTCTGTCCTAAACAGTTCTGGGATTTATAAACCATAAATTGGACCTTACAGTCTACTCCTTGACTGGAAACCAGTGTAAAGAGAAAAGACAGCTTTGAGTGTAGGGATGGCATCACCAGACTGTTAAGACTAAGCTATCTGTGCACAGACCCTGAAGCCACGCTGATGGCAAGCAAAAGCCATATGAATTTCATGGGTTACATGTGGTTTTCAGTGTTAATCCAATAAATAGACTGTGTTTAGTGAAGAACTATTTTACTTTGTGTTTCCATTACCCACAGCCTCCTTCACACAAACTTCCACACAATTGAGTAACATTTTAGTCAATTTAAAACCAGAAATGTGACTGGCAAATGTTGACTTTTGTCATCTACTTTGTTCTGAAAATAGTTTGATTTGAAAAACAGAAATTATGGCTGATTTAATCCTGGACATAACAGTGGTTTCTGTTTTGTTTGCGTGAACATTTGACAAAATTTCTGACACCCTGCCAGTAATCAATGCTCGCTATCTTAGATATCCCCAAACATTTAAAACATTCTCATTCAAATGCAAGTCTCCTGCCTATAAAAGACATTTTAATGAAAACCTCAGGGATGTGAATGTGATAAGGGAAAAGGAAAGTCGTTAATTGTAAATCTGCAGTACATATGTGTACAATTCTATTGTAATGTTCAGTCTTTTTAATTGATAGCAAGGAGAGGGAACATGAAGCATGACAATATCTCCAGAGAACAGTTAGTGATACATCTCTATTCAAATAAAAGACATGCCTGATGGCGCACCCGCCACAAGAACAAGTGAGTGATGCTGTTTGATTATTTTGCCCCCAAAGGAGAAAGGAAGACTGTTCAGTCTGTAAAGAAAGGAGATGACAGATACAGAGATGGAGAAATATAAGAAGAGGTGAGAGAAGAAAACATGAAAAAAGAAACATTTTCTCTGTTGTCTTCTGGAAAACTATTAATAACAGTAACTCACATTTTATTTTCTAGCATCAACAGAACATTCATTACAGGAATAATGATTTAGCATACCATAACATAATGTGTAGCATATTTCATACACATGCAAGTCTTGACAATAAGATGTGTTTAAACAATAGGAGCTGAACGGTAGGGAGAGAGAGGGGGGGGGGGGGCATCTTTTGTTTTTATTTATTTAATTCCTTTGGTTCTTTAATCATTTTTGCATAAGGAAAAATCAGTGTTTTCTGACTTAAAGGGTCCAAAACTGAGGTAAATACAACCCCAGTTATGCAGTGTTTGATAATAACAATGCCGTGCCGCCCCCACCCCCTTCCATCATTTACTTGTACTGCAGCAGGAACAAATAACAGCGATCATATTCTGGGTACTGTTTTTAGCCTGCAATGTTGTGAAGGAATTTTGGTTCAGCCTTTCTTTCTAGCCTTTTTTTCTGTTCATTGAGTTGTGTGGTATTGTTTTTATTCACTTCTGTACCTTTTTAAAGTCTCACCACAGATCTGCAGACTGAAGTCTGGACTTTGACTGCACCACTTCAACACTTTCAGCCATTTTGTTCTAGTATGGCTGTTGTTTTTTGGACCTTCGTCCATTGCAAGAGTCATTTCAACCAAACTTCAAGCTGCCAGCCAGATGGCCACATAATTCACCCGACCATTGGCATACGAGGAATTGTAGGGACATGTCCCCATCAATAGTGAACAACTCATGACTTGTTCTTTTCATTTTCTGTGGTACAAGCATCGGAGTAACTTGTGTAGTTGTCAGGTCAAGATGCAGGTCAAACACGAACGGGTTGGGTCTGGTTGGGAAAAACTGTTGGGAATGGGTTGGTAATCATTCTAAAGGGCCAGGGCAGGAACTGGTAGGTAAAGTTGGACCCATGTAGAACTCTGGTTGGATTGACCCCAAATTGTTTGATGTGATCTTTATAACCTTTGACACAACAACAGTTACTACTCTTGGATCTTTGCTGATGTCTTTCCTCCTCATCAGTGTGTTTAAACACAGCTGAATGTTCAAAAGCAGCAAACCAATGAAAACATCTTAGAGGTGCTAACTTACCTCCTTAATTCCTGGTTATTAAGGATGCACTCTGTGGCACACATTCTGCATTTTAGCTTAGTTTTTGTTCAATAAATTTAAAAGAAAAGTGAATATGTATGGCATATATTGGTAATTGTAGGTTCCATCATCCTGATTTTTATGACCTGAAAGCACTGGATGGCATTTTATTCTATCCCAGTAGATAAAACCTTATGAATTAAACATGTTGGCATTTTATCTGCTAACAATTATGCAATGATAATGAAGAGGAGAAAAGTTATATGTTTATTCAACTTTAACTTATTCAACATGGGCTGCTTTTTGTTTGATATGATGCATTGGATAGATCCACCAACCATGTTTTCAAAGAAGACCATTGATAGATGGGGAATAGGATAGCTTGCTGTCAGAAATGTTGGCAAGAAAAAAAAATGTGTTCACACTGAAGGATTTAAACCCTGCAACAAATAAAAATTTTGAATTGCATACCCACATGCTGAAGGGACAAATTGCAATTGGCTGCAGCCGTGTGGCATTTGGCTAATAAAGCAAAGTTCCACCATTTGGTACTGGTGCTGAATTTGGGCTGATATGGTTTCTGTTTACACGGGACGCAGGCAGCCAGTCAGTATGACAACAAAGGCTGGCAGAAGGGTAGAGAGGGAGAGCAGATGTAACACTCGCTGTGTCAACTATTTGTCCACAGTCCACTCATGAGCTGTTCAATCCGATGTGAAGTAATGGCAGCCCTTCAAGGTTCCCGCTTTATAGACGGCCAGCTGTATGAGTCCCTCTGTTCAGGTTTGTCTGCCCAACGGCATACACTCACTCGAAATGTCTAAATTTACATTTGTTCCGCAACAAGGTTTTATAATTCTCACTGAAGCATTTCAAACTGTGTGGAGATCTGGAGATTTAGCAGATATTTTTGCAATTACACATTTTTTTTTATTAAAGGAGAAAAAAGCTTTAATATGGTCTGATATGTCCGACAATTAGAAATACATTCAGAATGCCTATATACTTGTAGTTAATAAACAGACTAATTAAACCAGACTACTTGTTTTATTATTCTGTTTAAAACCTGTCTGCTCACATTTTTACCATGTTCAATAAAAGCAAAAGTTCTAACTCTGTACCAAGATTTCCAAGGTTGTATAGAGGTGATTTTTAATTTCTTGACAAAAAAAATGTAACAACAGCCTCATTAGACAAATAATAACAAATTATCTATATACAAAACAATATAGTGGGATACAAGGAAATAGACCATAATGTGTATAAATATCTGATAACTTTTGTCCAAATTTTTGGACTCAAGTGCAAGAACGGCTGGGTCACAAAAAAGATTCCTCTGAAACCTCCTATAGAAGTTTTATATGGAACTTTTACTGGTAAATACAGTTTATATTGGCAACATATTGGCAAAACATTATATACATAAATCTAGATTCATAAAGTCTCCACCGATCTTTAAAGTTTTTTATAATGAGTTTAAACCAGGGGTGTCCAAAGTCGGTCTTCGAGGGCCGCTATCCTGCAGGTTTTCAATCTATCCCTGTTTCAATGCACCTGCTGCCAATTAAGCAGCCAATGAAGTTCTGCAAAATGACTGGCTGATTTGACTCAGGTGTGTTGGAACTGGTATAGGCTATGTGGAAAATCTGTGGGATTGTGGCCCTCGAGGACCTGGACACCCCTGGATAACAGGAATATATATATATATATATATATATGGCCCAAAGATCTGACAGAACAGAAGTCTGGAGCAAATTCTGACTAGTCACTTGGGAGCATCTTCATTTAAAGCCTCTGATTGCATCACAAAACGCAGACACTGTTGTGTAAACAACAGATGGGAATCATGTCCAGATATAAGAAACATATCATGTTCTGAGTAATCATTTAGGCCTGGTTGTTCTTAAACACAAATGGTACAAGATTAAATGATGCATTCTGACGTGCTAATGTGACATGCAACATAACTCTGTGGCCGAGATTTCTCTCACAAGTTAAATGATTAACAAACTAATAAGGTGAATAAAGTTAGATCTGAAATCTCCCATAACATTCATATAGATTAAATCCTATTAAATTTATTTATTTTGCATTTTTTAAATGTTTTCACTGTTCCTTCATTTGTTATTGCTCATTTTGAGTTGTTCTACTCAGCAAAAGACTTTGTACTGTTTTTGAAGTGTAAAATGTGCCTTATTGTTTGTACATTGAAATTCAGTTAAAAAAAAATTAAAATGGAAGCAAAAGTTCTTAGAAAGTTTTTGACTTGAATTTTACATCCCCTCTTTCCAACCTGGGGAGTATCTCTCCTTCACTGATGTCTTGAGTTGTAAAACTACCCTTGGTGTGATCTTAAGGGCCAACTTACTGGATATGATCTTTGACTAAAATGCTGAAGCTTTAATAAAATTAGATGCACTGCAGATCGGAACTTGTCCCATAATATTCATTTAGCATTTATTTTTATCTGATTGTACACCCGTCAGTCATAAAAGTAAAACTACTGGGAGGTAAAATGAGTCACACTGCTTATCTGGTTACAAGCCAATGTCCTGCTGGGAAAATCTGTATTAACACACAGTTTCGGATTTGCCCCTCCCTGCTGCCATGGCCTTCCCCAGCTGGACTCATAAAAGAATTCAAATGAGCCTGAGGTGTTCAAATCCCCCTCTTTCCAGTCTTGACAGGAGCCAAATCAACAAAGACCCCACTTCAACACCCACAGGGTCCTAAGCATCTCTGGCAAACAACCCGTTGTCAGACACCCTCAGATAATCTTTGTTTACACACTGACTGGTCAGTGGTCAGAAACACTGATCAGAGTAAAACCTGCCACTGTTCTCTTGTGTTTCAGCTTCACTTGTCTTAGAGTATTCATACATTTTTAATAAGAAGAAAGAGTTTTACACTTGGTTGAATGCAAAGTCAAGCTCCAGCTTATCAAAATGACTGGGAGTATGCACTACATGTTATAAAAAAGAATATTTTAAAAAGACCTATTAAAGTCCCATTAATAGGTGTCAATAATATTGATTTCTTCAAGTAAAGAAACTGAGAATATGTGTGTCAGATGTACACACCAAGGCCGATTTATTAGGTGTGCCTTACTAGTACCAGGCTTGATGCTCCTTTTGCCCTCAGAACTGCAGTATTTTTATAGCATTGACTTATCAAACTGTTGGAATTATTCCTCAAAGATTTTGCTCCATACTGACATGATGGCATTAAATTTTTGTTGCAGATTGGTTGGATGAAAATGCATGAGAAATTCTTCTGTTCTGCCATACAGGACTGAAACTGGGTGACTGTAGAGGCCATAGGAGTACAGCGAACTTGTTCCTGTGTTAAAGAAACCAGTTTGAGATGATTTAAGCTTTGTGACATGGTGCATTATTCTGCTGGAAGTAGCTTTCTGAAGTGGGTATGTTATGGTCATAAACAGATGGATATAGACGGCAACAAAACTCTGGTTGCCATTTTAAACCATGCTCAGCTGCAGAAAGGGGCCAATAGCGTGTCAAGCGATGCCCCTGACATGTCACACCACCAGTAGAACCATTGATACAAGGCAGGATTGATCCATGGCTTCTTTTTATTTTGTTGTTCTGCTGCTGTAGACCATAAAGTTCACGTTGTGCATTCTTCCGACCTCTTTTCCAACAACTTATTTTGATTTACCGTTGCGTTTTCATCATGGGCCAGTCTGAGAACTGTCCTCTGAGCTCTGAGTAGCAGTTGTCTTGACTAAAAGGCTATGTATGTTTTTTTTCAAGCTATTCTCTGTATAACCTAGACATGTCTGTAAAAATCCCAGTTGATCAGCAGTTTCTGAAATAGTGAGACCAGTGGAGTCATCTTTGAGCTAGTAGCAGAGGTAGCTACTTCAGGTCTTCAGGCCAAAACACAACCATTGACTGCTTTAATGAATGCGCAGCAGAGATCAAATAACATGCTTTGGTTAAATTGAGGTTTAAAATGTAATGGTTTTTAGATGCTTGGATTTTTTCTCTCTGCCAAAGTTAAATAGACTCGTTTGCATGTTTATCTGTAGCTGCATCTGCCCTGCGGGTTTTATACATCATAGCATAGGTCAGAAGAAATGTGCTTCGTATGAAAAGTGGGATTATGAGAACTGGCTAAAGTGACTGGATTGTGGTCCTGTGCTGATAAAATAAAGGCTTTTGAACTGAGGATTCCCTTGTGAGCTGCGCTGAGCTCACTAAGAGATGTTTTAAAGGTCAGGGTGCAGCAGTTAATCTGCAGAGTCTGAAGCAGAGCCAGCATGAAGACCAAGGAGAGCTTATGCTCTCTTTCTCTCCCTTCCCTATCTCCCAGACACTAACACACACACACACACACACACACACACACACACACACACACACACACACACACACACACACACACACACACACACACTTTTCCCTGAAAGAGATGCTGTTGTCAGAGTGTTGGTGGAAAGCCTGATTTAATCCGTGCAGCTGAAATGGAGCGTTGTCTCATTCATCGGCCCTGATGTTGAGGACTCCCTCTGTTCTGGTCTGCTACAGGTGGAATGTAACAAGGAGATATGATAACAGGAACTGGAATCCACTTTATGTCCTAATCCCAACCTTTCCAGTAAACACCAGTATGGAGTACTGGGAGTAATTTGTTTATTGATAAAAATGGTCTTACTGAGACAAGGACCAAAGAATATAATAAATGAGCTTTAGTTTATCAGGATCTGTGAAGGTTATTAAAATGATTCCAGGAATCACTGAACATTATTTTGACAAATGTGTTTTACAACAAAGAAAAATGCTACTCTGATCGCAGCGTCTATCTTTTATGAAATTTTCTACGATCTGCAAACTCATGCCTTCATGCCTTGAAGCCATGGAGAGCTGAGGGTTAGTCCATCTCTGCTGATCAGGTCTGTTTGTTCTGATGATCAGACTTTTCTTTTGGCTAAATGAGTCGGCAAATGTGTTTGCTCGGAAACAACCACACATGATATAACTTATTTTTCATAAAAAGCTACAGTTGCTTCGGAAATGATGAGGAAAAACAAACATTTCTATTGGATTCTATGGCGATGCTTAAGTCAAAAACAATAGAAAACAATTGCCGGTTTTTAGACTGAACTGTAAAAATGAGAGCTTGGTCAATACATGATTAATCTTCTGCTTTACTTAACCTGTTCTGAGAAACTACTCTGATGCAAGACATCGACCTTTTGGTTTCCTTTTTTCAACACAATTTCATCTTTTCATTTAAAACTGTCAAACTGTAGTTTCAGTGTTCAATAAACCCAGTTAACCTGCATCCTGGCTGCCTCCTGCTTCTCCTCCTCACCTGCTTTTGGGTCCACCACCTACCCGCATCACAACATCAACCTGTTGACATATTCAGGTTAAAGACACTCCAAAAATGATGTCCTTCATGAGTCCAAAACTGTGAAAGATGATGTGTGATAGTAGTTTAAGGTTTCTCAGCAGGAGGCTTTGGTTTGTGATGTGTATTTTTTTTTTTTTAATTAAAGCAGATTTTGGTTTTCAGGAACTAAGATTTGATTGGCAGCATTAACATGGCATGATTTGACACTAAACTATTGCATTTTAGTGACATTGTGCTGTTTCTATGTTAATGAGTCAGTTTTTATGTGTGACTTTGTGGTACTTTTTAAACTTTGGGTGAAAGCAAGCTTTTAGCCATGTCGTGTACACTATATTCATCTTCTTCATCTCACTGTCTAAAAAGCATATAAAAGCATTTCAAACTTTCCCCAGGGTTTTCCAAAGAATCCGTTTTCATGTGTGTGCAGTGACAATAAGATGCAATCGGACACTTCCCTGAAAGTCTTTCAGTGTCTTATCTTTTATACATCATGTGAGGAAGAAAACATCAGTTGATGACTGAATGGAGGAAGAGAAAGTAGGAAATGTAAACAGATTTTCTGTTTAATGTTCAGGATCCGCATGTACGAAGGATTGCATTGCTCTCATAATGAAAGATGATGTATGACTAAAATAGGAAAAATTCATAAATATTCAGATGTATGAATCTGTGTCTTTGGTTGTTCCTGCACATCTTTTTAACATCCCAATTAACTTTCAATTGAGTGCAGCTCCAGGACCATCTTGTTTCTTCTCATTATTAACAAATGACAATTAAAAAAATGATATTGTTTCAATTTTAGCCAAGAAAATATGAAACCCACTATGAACATTTTTAAGACCAAGCTGGTCAAGAATGAGGAACACATAAAAAAAAGAGTTTTTTTCCCAAAAAATACTCAAACACAAGATCAGGGGCATCATTTATAAAACTTTGCATAGAATCCCTACTAGAATAGTACTTCCCGAAAAAAAAACAGCTAATTGGTACACCAAAGTAAAAGTCTAATTTTAAAAACATTGCTTACGTACAGCTGCGGCAAATTCCTTTCATAAATTTTCCTTTTAGAAATCTCAACTTGCTGAAAAGGCTGTGCAAGTGATTTTGGTTCATGTCCCCACCTCTACACATTCCCACTTTCTACCATACACTTTCAATGCAAAGTAGATCGTAAATATGTTAGCACATGAATCAATGAGTGTTTGTAGCAGAATCAGGGCAACTGAGAGGCACGTGAACTTAACTTTTCAGACTGAAACTGAGGTGCTCATTATGAGGTGGAAACACGTAGGGCCATGTTATTTTCAAATCATAGTAGCAGTGTAACAACATGAGTGCAGTCAATTACGCCGATTACGTTTGGGAAGCCAGACATTGCTGCAAGGACATTGCCTGGCCTGTTCTCCCACAGGGTTGGGAAACTTCACGTATTGATCTTTCATTTTAATGATACCGTCCAAAACAGCCCGTAACTGGCAAATCAGGTGCTCTGACATTGGACCCATCAGTACATAACTGTAACAGGAAATCGGCTTATCAGCTAGTCATTATTATTGGCCTGGAAAGCCTCATGATCCCCGAACACTCTCCCCATCTTCATCCTACCATACTCTTCAAGAAATGTAAGCACATCCTCAAATAACAACGTAGCAGAAAAGAACCCAAACCAACCTAATAGGAAACAAGTCTTTAGGGGTTTGAGAGTTTTACACGTACTACTAAACGAACTAAACAACAAAGGAAACAGAACCTAGTTAAAATTAAAGGTACATATCTAAAAAGGTAAAGAAAATGGTGATCTTCTCTGGAAGGAGCTCTTGGTACAGGTACATGACATGTCCGGTCCATGTGGCTTAGCTCAAGATTCTTCTGTTCACTCCTACCCACCACCATCACCATGCCCCCCACCACCACCTCATGATATGAACCTGATGTGGTTGGATAGCTAAGAAGAGCTTGCAGGCTTGCATTGTGTGGTTAGTTACTTCTACAAAGTTTAAATGTGTTTGGAATTATTTAATAATGCAGGTAAGGTCTTATTTGCTTTTAGTGATTGATTTCATTAAGTGTTACACTGTGCAATAGGTCAGCAGTGTGTAGTTAAATAAGGGCTGTTGGGGAGGGACACCAGTTTGACTGCAAAATAACAAGAAACTGAGCTGGAATCCCAGAGTAGACGTGGGATGTAGATGTGGTAATATGATGAGGTACTGAAGGCCAATATCCACCGACTGCATGAGGTCTCTGGATCTAATCAAGGCTATTTGCCTCAAATGGGGCCATAGACTATATATAAAAAGATGGATGGAGGCTCAGTGATGTCACCTGTAGGTTCCTGTAGCGCCGAAGTGAAGCTCAGTGGGCGGATCCCCCTGTCTGCCATGGATCTGCATTCCTGGAAAATACAAGGATGGGCAAAGAGGTGGAGTTCAGAAAGGAGCTGTGAGCATGGGGGTGGATGATTTATATCTATTCAACTGGATTTAAGCAAAATGTTAATGCAGAATTTATTTACACCACTTCTATTGTATGGAATAGCATCACACTAAATCATTGGTATTGTTACTCCCTCGAAGATTCAATAAGGCTCAGTCGTTCTTTGGAATCACAGGCATTTATTTGGAGTTTTAAGATGA
>JBAMHX010000022.1:5466483-5483629 GCA_037177515.1 Pseudomugil tenellus
TAAACACCCCCCCCCCCCCCCCCCCCCCCCCCCCCCCCCCCCCCCCGCAACAACCCCCCCCCCCCCCCCCCCCAATGGAACATGCATTGACGCCTCCTACCCATAATAAATTACATTATGGGCTTCCTAGTCATAATCAGTGAGACGTCTTATGGGTTTCAGAGTTTTACATGAGATTTGTCCTGCTCCAGGCTCATCTGGGAGATTTTTTTGTCTCTCTGTCTCTGCCAACTTGACATCCTCAACATTATGGCCCATTTTCAGGAAAAATAAAAAAAAATTAAATAATTTACACTTTGAATATGATTAAAACAGGATGGGAAACTTCTCTGCTAATTACCACCAGACATTAAATTAGTTTAGTGTAAAAAAAAAAAAAAATCTAAACAGTATCTTATTATTTGTAAAGATTGTCATGTCTAGTGAGATCGCTAGTGAGGTAGTTACTGTGGATGTTCCAATTCTATTTTATGCTGTCTGCCGTAAACGGGCTGCATCCCATTTTAAATTGCAGTTGGCCAGCGTTATAATGAGTCTTAATAAACACTGGTTTCCTCTAAACCAAATACATTATTGCTATGGTGACAATGTATTTACTCAGGGTTGTCTTCTGCTCAGACTAAATTCCTAAAAAGTATTTAATGACAAACTTTAACATTAAAACTCCATAATTTAGTTAAACACAGTTCTCTACCTTTTTTATGTTATAAGAAACTGTTTTCTAAACAAGCCACTTTTAAGTTTAAAGTGTCCTATTTTAAATTTTGGATGACTTATTACACCACAGTTTTTTAATTTTCATTGAAAAATTGTAATTTGTGCCATGTCAGAGCTCAATTTCCCTAATGAAGTCTTTTTAGGACTCCAACAATGTTTCTTATTGTAATCAGAAAAGCAGCAAATAACAGCTAAGCTGAGTGTGAATATAATTGAGTTGTCATATTTTTGGCTGAGCAGGAGACTATGGGTTATATATTCATGAAAAATTCCCAGCCGTGCTACCAGAGGCTTTCAGCCTTTGCAAGAAGTGCCTCTTCTAATCTAAATTGTTCAGAAGGGTTTTCTGCAGTGAATGACAATAGCCCAAACGCTTAGACTTGTCCTTGTGTTTTGTGTGTTTTTGTACATTTCCATAGT
Organism: Pseudomugil tenellus; assembly: GCA_037177515.1. Classification (NCBI taxonomy): domain Eukaryota; kingdom Metazoa; phylum Chordata; class Actinopteri; order Atheriniformes; family Pseudomugilidae; genus Pseudomugil; species Pseudomugil tenellus. Next base: position 5,467,621 of record JBAMHX010000022.1, read on the forward strand.
CCATTAAGTATGTGTGACTGTGTTTCAGGTTTGTAGATAAATTTTCAAACCTTCTAAACAAGTATGCTAACTTGAAGGTGCAGTCTTTGTGTTTAACACGTTTCATTGCATGTGATCATCTGCATCTTTCCCGGGGCTTTAATTAGATTGTCCCGTGGTAATCATATCGTGTCAGTGTGATTAGTCTTGTTGTCACAGCAGCCCTGCCAGGTATCAACATCTCTGACATGAAGTGTTTCTGCTGCGATTCAGCAGTTTTGCGTCCCGTGGAAGAGGCTTCAGGATGAAACAAGGGCACCGATACTTCCAACCACATGTTAAACGCTTGAATCATGCATGGAATTTGTTGGATTTATGTACATTAAAATCATTTAATTTTTTGATTGTTTTGACATTGAATTTAAAAGTGAAGTTTTCTGTTTATGAGCCAAAATCAATCAATTGATCAATCCGCATTTCTATATGTTTTAACAATTGATGCTTGATGTGGCAAGTTGATGTTTAAATGTGTTTTCCTCCTTAAAAATGTTAAGTTTGAGAGAGAATAAAAATTATGCAATAGAAAATGCTCTCAACAGTTACAAGACCCATTTAAGTTTAGAGAAACATGTACTCACTCGTGTGTTAAAATAGTTATGTACTATTTCAATAATTGTTCATAAAATATATAAACTACAATAAAACTGTGTGATGTTAACTCTTTAGTTACCCTTAGCAGCTAAGTATGTTAAGTTTGTATGCTAAGTATGTTTCTGGATATTTCTTGATGCATTTTACTGCTTAAATCTGGCATTTTCATGTTCGTGTATCCTTGATTCGAGTAAATTTCCTTATGAGGAAACATTGCCTAGTCTCTCCTGTGACTATTTCTTCTTTTTTATCAGTTACCCCCATTTAGGGGTGCAACAAGACTTTTCGATTTGTTTATTTATTCAGCAGGCAAAGCAGTGGGGAAGCGCCAAAAGGGTCTACCATCTTCAAACTACTGCCACCAGTAAGGGGAAAAGAGCACCAAAATTAAATAAGAACAGGTCATCCTTGCGAGCCTGCGAAGAGTGATTCATGGCAGTTTTGAAAGATTAGTAAGAAAGGCTTCTACCCCAGCAAATAGCAAAAACTATTAATTTGTCATTTGCAAAACTACATAACAATGCATTTCCAGGTAAAGTGCATGGCAGTTTTCCCCACTGCCATGTAAGAAAAGAAAGCCCCTCAAAGGCCGGAGCCTCCAAAAATGACAACACCAGACTCGAGCCCTAGGAAAATGATTTTTAAAGGAATGCTAAAGTTGCAGCTTTCTCTCAACAAGACAGTCTACTGAGCACCGTATATTATCCAAAAGCTAACTTTGTTGATTTGGTTTTGTTGCAGCGTTGCTGGCTACCATCGGCAGCATTAAAGTAGACCAGCCTTGTTGGTCCAGAAGTGTACGTTTACGTGGTTTAGCTTTCAGAGTTGCTGTAAATGCAGTCTTTTTGTCACACTAAATGTCAGCTCATAAAGCCGCTCCCCGGCTTTCCATCCAACTTGACACTGACTAAAAGCCGGAGTTTACTGTGAAAGCTGAAACCACAGAAGGACACTATACAGTTCCACAAGAGCACCATAACTGAATGTAACCGGGCTAATGATGCGACGTGGTTTGCAGTATGAAATCAGAAACATCTTCTCCTGAGTGAACATTGTTTCATGACTGTCGTCGAGGCTTTTTGATCCACTGCGGCTGTATGCAATAAGTGAAAAGGCGAGTTGCTAGAATCCATTATTTGTTCGAAAGAGTTGCACAATTTCTACTTTAGATTAAAGTAATTCTGAGACCCTTTTAATATACAGCTGAAAAACATTTATAAAGTGAACAAAGATTAATTTATAGGATATTCATTCTGGAGAGGATATAAGTATTTCTGCTCTGTTTAAGTTGTTGGTTGTAAGTTGTTCTTATTCTAGTAAATTCAACAATAAGAAATTCATCTTCTTTTAAACTGTGATCTTGAAAATTTAACAGAATCTTTTAAATATTATTCAACAAAAAGAAAATGAGGATGCAGCACAACTAGATGCCTCAAATTCAGATAAGAGCAAATGCTTCATTCATTTATTCTTCATTTGCAGCTTTTTTGTTCATTAAAAGAAAAATGAAGAGGAAGAGTAAAAAAGGTTTTATGGAAAATTATTAAAAGTTTTGTATTTTGGAAAAAGGGAAAGACACGTGGCAAAAAAGGCTGATGCAATGCAAATAATGTTGTTTGAATAATCATTCATAAATTAAATAATTGATTCTTACATCAGGGTTAATTAAAAAAATCCAAGTATTCATCTTCTTCAATCAAATCAAATAAACCACTGAATTAATCATAATGAAAACAAGTCCTTTGGCAAATGATAAATATCATAATATGCAGAAATAGAGTTTCTGTTATTCTTGTCCTATTATTAAAGTTATTTCTAAAATTCTGATTCTAAATAACACAAAAAAGATAAAAGCAAAGAAAACAAACTTCAGCTTCCTCAAAGTTAAAATTGTCACTTTTTTTAAACTAATGTTTTCTTGTAAATTCAAGCTGACAAGTAAAACGCTGTTGGGAAGAATTGATTGATGATCCAATAGCACAGTTTTAAAATAAATTTTAAATAAATTTGCTTATTTCTTCAGGTCAGTAGTAACTAATTTGAAACTTTTGATCAAATATACCCCTTTATTGGCCAAAGAACGGAAGTTTTGAAGCTATTCTGTTAAGAAGAAATTTTTTTTTTTTTTTTTTTTTACTAAAAGACTAAAATAGAAGCTTTAAATTCAGATGAGATCCAAAGACAAGCAACCCTAAAGAGTCTGACATGAAAATAAAAAAAGAATACATGTTCTGCACATTATCTCAGACTCTATCATGAGTTTGATACATGTTGCTCTCAGCTTAAATAGGCGGTTCCATTCCTGTGATGGGGATAATACCATTAAAATGAACGGTAAAGGGTAATCTAATGACTTTTCCCATCATTACAACACTGTTACCGTAGCAATAAAATGCCGCTCGGTACTATAATTCAGCACACAGCAATAGCGAGTCCAAAGAAAATGTGAATCATGCATATCTCTATAGCCTCACAACAAGCAGGTTGCCGGTTTGATCCCCGGCTCGGGCGGTGGCCTATCTGTGTGGTGTTTGCATGTTCTCTACCTGTTAGCGTGTGTTCTCACCGGGTTCTCCGGCTTCCTCCCACAGTCCAAAGACATGCGCTTTGGGGATAGGCTGATTGGAGACTCTAAATTGCCCATAGGGGTGAGTGTGTGTGGTTGTTTGTCTATATGTGTAGCCCTGTGATAGGCTGGCGACCTGTCCAGGGTGTACCCCCCCTCTCGCCCGTTGGCTGCTGGGATTGGCTCCAGCCCCCCTGCGACCCCGGAATAAGCGGTATAAAATTGATGGATGGACATATCTCTATTTCCTTCATATAGATAAAAGAAGAGAATGTCACGAAAATTGTTCACGATGCCCAGAAACAGTGGTTCTGTCTCAATACAGGGTCTGCACACTTTGAAGTACGCAGACTATATAGGCTACAAATTGTTCTTTGTGTTCAGCACACGCCTGCCATTTGAAATGAGACAACTATCATAGATATGCTCCAGACTTCCGTTGCCTAGCAATTGCATGTTTAACCAAATAATGATGCCAATATTTCGCAAAAAAACAAAGATATTTTAAAAAATGAACGAAAACTCAGTACTTAGAATTCTATTATTTTTTTATTTAAATGTGTATAAATTAAAACATGTACGTCAGTGATAAATAATCATGATCAGTTGCATGTAATAAAATTCATTTGTGGTCACAGTACACAGTGCTGCTGCCATCCCAGCTTGTCTATTGGAACAAATATGTGTGCAATATGCATAAAAAACGTCTCCTCCAGCACTCGACTGCTGCTAATTCTTTTCTATCTGACGCGCAATGACTTCTGGGTGATTGGAGTATGCACCAGTATGACCCTGATCTGGGTGATATTGCAGTGGTATTGCTCCAAAATAAATCACTAACACACACCGGTATAGTTCTCCTTGCCACGGCTTGTGCCATCGGAGCTACGACGCTTGACGGACTAGCAACAGTAACTAATCAGGACGGAGCTTTTGCGAAAGGTCAATTTATGGACTTTACTGTCCAATCCACCTTCTGTCATTCCTGCTTCACAAACCAACTTTACCTGTGGATTAGCAGGTCGACTGACTGACCTTGATGGCAGTGCAGAAACCAAAGAAGTTCTTCTGTATTTTTATTATATTTTTAACCTTTGACATTTAAAACTTTATTCTATTCCAAAGCAGATATTTTCGGCTTGCTATAAACATGAAATCAAGATGCATTCAAACATTTAAAACGGTAAGCGGTTGGTCCATTAAAAAGGGGGAAAAGAAAAAGAAACGAAAGAAAACAGGAAAAGTATAGCTTTTCTCTGCATTTTCATTCTGTTTTTTATGACATAAATGGTTCCAAGTGGCATTATTCAGTGAATGACTTTCCCTACAGAGCATCGCAACATGTTTAGTCTGTGCTGTCAATTATTAATTTTTCAGAGATGGCAGGAAAATAATGGCAAAATATGTGACGCTATTGCAAAGTACAGGTTAAATAAGTGACTGCATACCTATAAAGAACTTTCAGCTTTAGCAGTTTAACTTTCTGCACTTCGAAATGGGTCCACTTTCATGGACTGTCCAGGGCGGACCCTGCTTCTCGCCTGATGACTGCTGGGATAGGTTTCAGCTACCCGCTACCCTGCAACCGTGCATTGGATGAAGCAGTGAAGACGATTGGTGGATGGATAACTTTGCAACACAGTCACATCTGGTTGTTTTTTTTTTTTTTATCACTTTTACATTCACTTCATAAAATATAAACAGTTTGGAAAAATAACTATCATCATTATCAAGTAGGCAGGTGATGAGATGATAGTGTATGAATGCTGTATCAAGAATCTGGTAATGTTACACACTCAAAACCCCACACATCATTATTGGATAAACAACCCCCCCCCCCCCCATACCACAAGTCCATCCTGGATAAGGATGGTTTGGTGCGGTTTGATAAACCATGATCTCCGTTGTAACTGTAGCTGTATCTGACATATTTAACATGATACCTGGCCTTCCAGGTACGTAGCTGCATGACGTCTTAGTGGCATGACACTGGCATTGAAAAAAAAAAAGAACAAAGGAAAATAACGGTGTATATTTCTTTTTGTGCCTTTTAAACAACCTGAACCCACTGTTGGATTGGGACAATATAACTGACAATGTTCAGTCTTAAAAAGTAATAAAAAAATAATTGAATCCTCATTTTTAGCCCTGTTGCAACAATCAAATTATATCGTATAGTCTGAAATGTTTCTATGTGTTCTTGTTTGAGAGCATTATAATGGAAAAAAGTCTTCTGTGTTCAGAAGCACAGCTCTTTGTCATTTTAACATTCAGAATATTTCTGCCCACTAATGTTTGTCTTTAACAATATCCAAGCAAAACATTACTGCATTAGCTTTAAGCTTAGCAAGAGGTAAGGGATTCATGATCTTCCTTGGCCTGGATTGGAAGGCTTCAGGGCATCAGCTGCGAGAGAAATGCTGTTTGAAAAGTAAAAATTCTCCCTAGATTAAAATATCTGCAAACTTAACAGACAGAAAACTATGACAAGCCAAAAGTAGCACTGAACCCCTGTGTATACCCTTATTTGTATGAAAAAGCAAAGCATCTGAAGAATCTCAAAAGGTTCAGAAATTAAACAAAAGATGTGGAGATGTTAGAAGCAAAACTTCCAACTTTTTATGACCAAAAAACAGCAATGCAGAAACAGTTGCAACTCACAAAATAAGGTCAGCATAGCATCTGCTTTTCTGATAAATATTTCTTATTTCTTCGCCATTTGTCTGCATGCTTAGATCATAAAAGTAATGTTGCAATATGCATCATCCCATTGCTGACATCAGATGCCTCAGTTAGCACTGCTTGTATTTGGTATTTTGTTAAACTAAAGGTTGTCGTGTGTCACGTAGGTGTCAAAAAAGTTTCCAGAAAGCCTTCCTCCTTGTTGTGTCAGTGTTAATGTGTCATTGTACCCTTCACTGAGCTGGTTAGTCAGCCAGCCTGCCTATATGAGGCCTGGGGCAAGCTTGCTGGAAGTAACCACCCTTCATGTACCTATTGCAACATTATTGATTTCTTTGTTTTTATTCTTTTTTTAACATTGAAGGTGTCATTAGTCCTGTTTTGAGGTTTTGATTTGGTTTGAGGAGCAGCCTGAATCCTACAGCTTGGTTGGTGCAGTCTGCGCCCCCTCCCTTGTCCTTTTATTAGATTAACTTATATTAAATTATTACTTAGACATTGCTGCTTTGGTGGTGGACCTGCTATTATGTTGTATCTTTTTGCGTTGAGTAATAATTAATTTACATTTGTTTGGGACTGTAACAGTGAGACTTGTATTAATCCAGGCTTCACAGACAACAGATGGAAAAATCCCAGCAGTGTCCATGCAGGGAAACTCACCAGTCTGGTTAACAGTCTTTATATGGCTGAATCTCACATAAACTGACCTGAATTTTTCTAAATGCCTTCTTAAGAGAAATGCACAAGATTGTTAAATGAGAATAAACAGCTAATAAAAAGAACTTTTGTGTCTGCAGAGAAACATTTTTGTTCAGGTTCAGATTGTTGTCTTGGTGTTAAGCTGCTAAATTCAGACCCGACTCATTTTTAATTTGTTAATGTTTTAATGCGTATTGCTTTTATTTCTATTTATTAATGTATCTTGCTTGAAATCATCACATATATACACATATATTTACTTAATGTGTTGGCTGAGAAGCTACAAACGAATTGCCCCCCTGGGAATACATCAAATCTGATTCTGAAATCTAAAGTTTTGTCTAACACTAATATTATGAGCAATACATAAGTATTGATGCAGAATAAATTAATATTTTTCTGCATGTATTTTTTTCATTTTCTCATAACACTTTCAATTTTCTTCATCATTTTTTCTTCATAAATAAACAGTATGGGAAACTTTGTAGAGAAATTGTTGGTCACCATAAAGTCTGAAAATTCTCTTATTACATTGATGAAATTATCTGCGTGTACTTTGGTATATTTCACATCCACAGCAGTTTGAACCACAACGTACTGAGAAATCCATAGAACCTAAATTTATCTGCACATGAGATCTTGAACACCGTTATGGGTTAAGCTTTTTAATAAGGTGCTGCAAGTGTTGTGTGAACAGCGAGACAAGCAAAGGCTTAATAACGGTGCAGCCGAACTGCACAGAAAACTTTGATAATTGCACCATGTTGTTCTGTACCTCGCCGAGTCAGATGGTTCCATTAGAGTCGGGAACGGAGGCTGTTTGGGTGCAGGCTATGTGTGTGGGATATAGTCTCCCCCCTTGTGCTCTCACAGGCTGGTAATTGGGGAGATACAGCAAGATTGCTGACACATGACTTGTTCTAGCTGGGAGGCCTGGATCTTGCTTTTCTTCCATTCTTTCATTCCATTCGTGTCCACTGGGCAGAGGAGCACAGACCAGAGAACAAAGCCTGTTAAATCACACAGCACCAATTTCTAGCTGCTTCTACTTAACCAGCCTTAGATTAAATTGGCTTTCAGTTTTGTCATCTCCAAACGCTGGCAGGACCCACAACTCTCATGTTGAGACTTTATCCCTTTCTTTACTGCTTATGAGAGGGATCTCAATAAAGTAAAAATTAAAATTCTTTTCCCTGTAATTTTCATAAAAAGATGTTCTTTGATAGTTAATGAGTCTTGTCAAAGAATGACTCTTGTTCCAAGTCGTGCCCAGGAAACAGAAGTGTTTCATGATCATTATTTTTTAATAATAAAAGTTTGCAGATAAAGTTGTAAAGTTGAATTTAATGAAAGAGTACTTTTCTAACTCAACCTCCTCTTTTAGCAAGAGGGATTTTATTTGAAAGCATTTTGAACCCCAAATGACAGAAGATTGTCTCTTTGTTATTTGTAAACTGAATTAAACAACAGAATAATCAAAGATGTAGTAAAATTTCAGATCATTATTGTTGATCTTACATAACATTGCAGGTTTATAAGGAAAATAACCATTAAAGGCTGTTGTGCAAACATTTGTTTACCAGTAAGCCAATAAGTCTGCAGTGTGTTAGATGCTGTGTTTTCCCTGTGAAGATAGCAGGCTGAAAATGATCCTGCACCATTCACATGTGAAGCTGTGGAAGTGAAATAAAACTATAAAAGGCATAAGAGCTGAAAAACATAATAAACCAGGATTCCCAGTGATAATAACACTTGATGCTGATTATAAAATGGTCATTAATTCTGTTCTTTAAATAAAACATTTTATGCAGTTTAATTTTAAGAAAGATAATTTTGCATCATAATAAATTGTATTATTTTGAACCAAAAGTATTTTTCCTCATTTTTAACATTGATAATTTTTATCAGTCTGTCTTGCAAAAGCACTTTCTCTGGTAAGGATGCTGCAATCCTGCTCTGAAATGACAAGAGGAGGTAAAGGGAGAGAATTTGCAGATGTAGGATGCTCAACACATACTTTTTGCTTTTTACTGGAATATTACTGTCTGCAAAATATTTTGTAAGTAAAAATCTACTGTAACACTTCTGTGCAAGTTATCCCTGCACTTAACATGCATGTTAGAGTGTCACCTCATCCACATCTAGTTGGAGTTGACATCGAGCTAGATATCCCTGAGTCCTTGTCCTACAAGAAAAGAAGCCATTAGGAAAGGGCGAGACGATCCCCAATGACCCAGATCACACTGGCTGCAGCCTTCAGGGGAGTGACTTTCCAGCACCAGGTTAGCTGGTCATTTGCAGGTTTCCCAGTTTCAGTCTTTAATTTTCGGTTTGCCCCTTTACTGGGAACTCATGTTGAGTTCTTTACAAAAAAAAACAAAAAAAACATCCAAGTATGAAGTCTGATAATATCCTCCAATATGATAATAAAACTTTTTATGGTTGAAAAGTGCCCGGTATATATTTTTATCAGCTGAAATGAACAGATCTGTAAACTTGTTCATGAGAAGAATGAATTGCGTTGGTCTACTATCATACTACCCAACTGAACAAAACACATTTGGTCTTCTGAATATTTATGTCCACAATACATTTATTGACAAGAAAAGAGAAGTAACAGAGAATTAAATAGCACTGAAAGTATTTTATCAACAAATACAGCTTTTTCTGTTTCTGTAAGTTCCAAATTGAGGTGAGGTGATTTCATGTTAAAATAAAATGACTGAATAAATAAAATACTATTCAAAATGGAGAAATGAAATTAAATAAAAATATAACAAGAAAAAAAGTGCAGTACATAGTTTTGCACTTTTTTGCAATAAAGCAGAAAAACTAAACTGAGCATAACGTGTTGTTTCATGTTTTGGAAGCTACAGAGCAGTGAAGTAGTCTACTTTCAGAACCTTTATCATTTCCAGGTGCCTGAAAGTTGAGAGAAAAGAGAATTGCACATACTCTCTGTCACTGACAGAATGAGTCACCCGGCAACACAAAGCAGATATCCCACACAACCTGCCAAGGAAGTCATTACAATGAGCTAAACACATGTCTTCACCTTATACCTCCTCCCCCTTCCCTCCACCCCTACAGTCCTCCACTCAGCCTTGTCTTTCACTCCTCCACCCACCTTTTAGATCTCCCTCCTGCTGTCACTCCTTTCATGCACATACTTGATTTAAAGTTCTTTCACCCTTGTTCCTCTCTGATCTTTGAGTTTTCACCATCTCTGCCATCAGACATTGAGACTTTAAGCGCATCTGAATCAGTGATGTAGAAATCCTAAAAATCATGGGTCCAGAGGAATATTATTTATCCTAATTTGTCATTTAAGAAGTTATCTTGAAGGTTTCCCTCATAATGCTTTCACTCATCTTCATGTTCATGTTCACAAACTTAGTCCTGCTCACGACGGGCATTTGTCTTTTGTACGAATGCCTCACATCTCCTTTTTAAAATATACAGAGGACAAATAACAATGCAGGAAAATAAATTGATCATTGATCCTCTACAAACATATTTCTCTGATTTGTATGTGGGACAAAAAGACAAATATGTTTATCACACTAATTACTGAAATGATTTCAATAGGTCTTAAGGGACAAATAAATAACAAATACAATGATAAAAACATTCAATTTAAGATTGGATAAATGAAAACATAAATATCTCAGTAAAATTTGCAAAGCGGGTTTGTTTGTTTTTTTTCTCTTCTGAAAATGACAAGAGGGATTCCTTCCTCTTTGAAATGTACCTGTTTGACCCTATACCTTTCCAGCTATGGCTTGCTGTCTTCGCTGAATTGAAAAGGAAACACAGAGCAAAGGAATCTTAGGGAATGTTATCATCTAAGGCACTAATACAGATTACAAGACGTGCCAAGATTTAGCTGTGTAAGTTTTACTAATCTGACACAGAATGCTTAAGTTCAAGTTGTGCTCATAGACCAAATGAACTCCTACTGTACAGTCACTTTAGAAAGATTTGTGTATGTCCCCCAATCAAGCATGATTGTTTTGGACAGTCTTTTTCAACCATTCTGCCAAGTCGGATCAATATTGTCAGGTGTGATGTGGAAAATGACCTAATTTCTATAAACTAGTCCTAAACACACTGGGGGGTGGGTGCACCTGAATTATATCTGTCAATAAAGTGACTTTGTTGAGTGACTGTGCTGTCTGGTGACTGGAAGATTGGCCATGTAAGATTGGCCATGTAATACTCTTCAATATCAGTAGAGGGCAGCAGTGAGGTAATTACCTTGAACTTAGAGACAAAGGAATTAGTGATGCATGGATGCAACAGGTGGGAGTGGCATTGTGACAAGTGAGACTTGGCTATATGGTCACAGCGATGTAAAAGTTTTTGAAAAGAAAAATGCTGACTCACAAATAAACCCTGAACAAAATTCATATCCGTATGAAGGCTAGTTTGAGTGAAGGCCAAAAGAAAGCAAATCAACCAATCAAATTGTATTTATAAAGCATTTTACAACAACTGCAGTTGAGCAAAGTGCTGAAAAGAGATAAAAGCAAAAATAAATAAGTAAATAAAAATACATTACAGTTAAAATGTAATGCTGGGGTATAACCATATATCCATATATTTCCCCGACACTGCGTTCGGGGATATAATAATGATAATTATAAAATGGATGTTTCACAATGGTGTGGTTTTTAACACTGCAGCCTCACAGCAAGCAGGTCTCTGGTTAGCGTGGGTTCTCTTCATGTTCCTCCCACCGTCCAAAGATGTGCATGTTAGGTTGATTGCTCATTCTTAATTGTCCTAGTGAGTGAATGTGTGTGTATCTAGTTGTTTGTCCCTCTGTGCTGCCCTGTGATGGACTGATGACCTGTCCTAGGTGTACCACGCCTCTCATCCAGTGATTGCTGGGATAGGCTCCAGTTACCCATGACCCTTCACTGGAAAAAAGCGGTACAGATAAAGGATGACTGTATGAGAAAACAGTGTCAGATTTTGTGTGTCACCCAGGTGGCAATAAGTACACTGCCCAGTCTGATGGTTAAAAATAAGATTAAATTAAATATGCTTGTTTGTTTTTATTCCAACATTACATCATAATTATTATTATCATTATTGTTCTGCATTAATCTATTAGCTTTTTGTAACTTAAATGCGTGTTTCAAAGTCACATCTCGCATAACCCAGACATGAATTTACAACTGCCTTTGGGTATTTTTAAGTTACTTAAAGTTGCTTACCTCACTTTATAACTTATTTATTAACTATGTTTTACACCTAAAACAAGCCAGTTTGTTCTGATGTTTAAATATCACCAAAATGCAATACTGAAAAAAGCCCTAGTACTGTTATCAATTTTAATTGTCCAAAGAAAGGAAGATGCCTCTGATATAGTCTTCAATAGGTAAATAGTTCCTACAGTTATGAATGCATATCACCAAGCATTAATCACACAAATGAGACTTTTCAGAGTTTTAGAATGACTCATCTTGTTTCTGAGACTCTGACATTTTGTTTTAAATCTTGTTTCATAATCCCACGCACAACCTCTAGGACCAGCTTAAGTTTTCATTCTGATTTAAAATCGATACATTGAAAAAAGAGAAAAATAACACCCATGACCAGGTGAGATCAGTTCTGAAAAGCCTCAGTTGAGCTCAATGAAACACTCGTTCCAATTAGTGTCAGAGTTGGCTTTGGTCTGATTTTCGGATCTCTGCTGGTGCAGTCGTATTGGTCCCACTGCGCTGGACAAAATCCATCAATTTAGCAACTGAATCCATTTTGAAGGGTTTCTATCTTCTTTTCAGTCCTTTCTGAGATTTTTTCAGAATGGCCTTTTTATTTGTGTAAAAGGTTTGTGCTTTGCTATGACTGAGCTGTGGGATGGAAACAGTGCATGGGTGTTTTATCAAATTCACACTACTTTGCTGTCAGAGACATCAATGTTCCGACTTATGATCTGAGTAAAAAGAAATGCTGTCCTCAAAGAAGGAATTTCTACAAGTCCAAAGGAATCATAAAAGTCATTTTCAGAAAAAGTTTAACACATTAGTTAAATTAATCTGTGTGTGACAAGAAAACCAGATGAGATTCTTTTAGCTCATCAGATTCAGACTCCAGGTCACACTGAGTTTACTTTTCCAGTTTAAAACAGGCCATAGCTTTCTGTTAGCCTAAAGCTAAAATCCCCTCTGTTCAGTGGCGGGGCTGGCAAATTTGTGCAGAGGGGGCGAGGACTTTATTTGGGCATTATATTTGAGGACAAATGGCTACTGATGCATTCTAATATAACAACAATATAACAACGACAACAATAGCCTAATAAAAATAATGTATGCGCCATGCCAAGAGCTATGAATTTGTTCCCTCTAAGAACGCAGTTTCAGTCGCTTAATGTGGGTCTGCGGGCTGGACTATCAAACCTGGTCTTGGGCTACTCTCACAGAGAACAGTGTGGATTGATCATTTTGCTGTGTTGTATAATGATTCAACTACAGGAAATAAATTTGGTATTTTTATTAAAACCTTTACCAAATCTGATGTATTTAATTATTCATTATACAAAAAAATCTGAAACAAACCCTTGATTACACACCAGAGGCAACCTTCTTGTGACACAGTCATACACTGATAGGGGCAGAGAGGCTTTTAAAGGGTCAGGCTGCTGTGAGGTGCTGAATTAACAGCAGCCTACAAATGAGCAAAGATTTAAAAAAAAAATTTTTTACGTTTTAATCCACTTTAACGTACTTTGAGATCATTTACTTGATTGAATTAATTGCATAAAAAAGTATTTATAATTTAGTTTTCCTGATATTGCAGCAAGTAAAGTTTAATTATAGGCTACACCTTGTCAGGGGGCACGAGGGTGCCTGGGATGGACGCGCCACTGCCCCCACCCCAGCCCCGCTACAGCCAGTTGCATCAGTATTTAGTTCTATCATACAATAAAATGATTAAAATATCTATTAGCAGAGAAGAAGTAGGTGTGTTTGCTGGAATGTTGTTTTGTCAGTCCAATATATAGTCCGATAGCAGCTTTAATGTGAAAAGTGTCAGATTGAGGATTACTTTTGTACCTCCTCCAAGAGCAATTTCAAGATATCACTTAGGATTAAGTCAGATTTCCAGAGGTTTGAACTTGAGAATACCCAACATTGCATATCCAAAAAAAGTTGTTTATGCACATCAATAAAACTGTGCAGAGCATCGGGTCTGCATGAACCATAACTCTAACAGCATCTGCAAGTTTGAATGTTTTCTTTTTTTTATTACCTTTATTTCAGTCTATTGAGAAAGCTCACATACGTAAGCACCATCGTTCATGCAGATATAAAAAAAGTTGAACTTTCGCAGAGTTGAAGTATGGCATGCTAAAAGTGAATAAAAGATCCCTGTGCAATCACTTTGTGGTCTTATATCCAGGCCTGTGCTTTGTTGCTGCCAGCATCTGTCTCTCCTTTGTTTCACACTTGTAAGCTCTCCGGAGGAATCAGTGGGAAACAGAGACGAGTGAAACTGAGTGCAGTCTGTCCAAGCTAAAGATATCTCTGAGTCTCTCTCTTCCTCTCTTACACTGTCACTTTTACTTTCTATCTTAGTTTATCTTACTTTGTCTCCTTTATGTGTCTTACACTGCAAAAAGTTTACTTCAACCAAAAGTTTTACTTTTGGATTTCAAAAAAAGCTCAGATGTCTTTTGGTTTAAACATGATTCATATTGTTTCAATGAATAAAATAAAATAAAAATGAAATCATACAATTCCCATTTGTAGATAAAAAAGAAAAAAATGTTATCTTCATTAAGAAAAGTGACCAGTTGCTGAAGGTCTCCACTGTTTGGATTTAGAAGCTGACTAAGTTAATTACCCTCTGTTGTTAGTTCTTACACATGAGAGACGTCTGTGCTTCTTCATTTAGCTTGGCAAGGATACACAGTAGCAGCTTATTGCATTCCTTATGGCCACAGGGCTTCTGTTCCCACTAAACAGCAAATGTTTCATCTCCATGGTCCAAGCCAATCCCAAAACTACAGCTTAAAATTTCAGAGTACAAAAAAATGTTAATGGTACTTTTTTCCCCTCACATAGACAATGTAACGCATGCATGCTTCAATCCATTAAACCAAATAAACTCATTACAGAAATCAGCAGGTTATTAAATGCCTGCAAACCCAGCAGCTGTAAAGCTGATTACAAAAAAAGAGAAACAAAGAAATATTGTTGGAATATTTTACTGCTGAAGGCACAGGCCAACATGTTTTTCCACCGATTGTGGTTGATTGTTTTCTCTTCTTTGTATGTGACATATTGCGGGTTATTGTGATGTGGTTCACACAACCATCACATTAACATGTTCAGGTATCAACAGGGAGGTTGCAGTTTGATGATTGACCTTGTAGTCATTTCATCAGACTTGTGGCAGCATGTCTTGGCCACTTGGAGAAGGGTGGCATTTCCAACAGATCTACACCAGGTTGGCTTCATTGGTGGGCATTGGGTCCGTGAATATTATTAGGGTCTGCTGGGAAAGTCTGACAAAGTCCTCTGTCAAAAATATATTCAATTTCTACCTCCAGCATAGATTCAAGCATGTCCCAAGTGCCCAAGTGAGGTGGGGCATTTTGAGGCTAAGTGGGCTTTGTTTTGTGCCTCCATCGTTGTCACGGCAGGAATCCCCAAAATCCGTGATGGACACTGTCAGTGAGAGATGTTATCAACATGAGAGAGTTATGTCTGACCAGTTTTGGTCTGTAGAGCTCTGGTGAAGCTGGTATGTTAAGAGGTGAAACCTTGGGTGAGGAAAGAGTTGGGTCACAAAGAATGCTTATGGCTTTCTCTACTCTGCTCTACTCGATTCGATCAAACTCTACTCTACTGGTTTTTACATTATAATTGGCTTTATGCACAGGTCCACTACTTCCTGAACTTAGAACAACTCCTTTGTTTTCTGTCTTTCATTACTGGATGAATAGGTGTGTCTGACCATTGCCATTGTGCTTATTGCCTGTCTAGAATAAAATCACTGTCTAGTTTCACCCCCAGATTTGTGACAGCAGCCTTACAAAATTAATCAAGAGCGTCCAAGTCTACAGGACAGGAAGCACCAGCGCTAGGACCAAAACCCATAACTGTAAATGACCCAGTTTAAAAGAAAATGTCCTCTCAGACAGATGAGACCTGAACCATTCCAGGGCAACACCATGAATACCTACACAATGCTCCAAACACGTCAGTGAAATGATGTGTTTGAAAAGCTGTTGTCAGATCAAGTAAAACTAAAATGATATAGTCACCAGAACTTATTAAAAAAGATTCATAACGCTCAGTAGAGCAGACTCTGTGCTATGAAGAGACTTAAAACCAGACTGAATATAGATAGATAGATAGATAGATAGATAGATAGATAGATAGATAGATAGATAGATAGATAGATAGATAGATAGAT
>JBAMHX010000022.1:5496853-5516877 GCA_037177515.1 Pseudomugil tenellus
TATATATATATAGCAACAAAAATAGTGGCTCTTTGGGTTTTTGTTACTTTTTCCTTTGTATTCATGAACATACTGCAGAATGTCTCATGTAAAACAGGAGAAGATAACTATAACGAGGACACAAAAAAGGCTAAAGATGGGGAGACAGAGACGGAGAAGAGAGAGAAATATTAGGTCAGGCAGAGATGCACATGATTATCAGGCAGTGAAGACAAAATGGTGTCGCCATGTTAAGAAGCAGAGAAGCAACGTAGGATGAGAGAGAAGGAAAGGCGAGCAGAAAGGGGATCAAAAGAAGATAACCCAAGCAGAGGAAAGGAGGGAAATAAGGGCCGGTGTCGTGTTGGGAAAGAGAGGGATGATTTGGAAAATGAGGAAGTTAGAGGACGACGGGAAGATGAAGTGTGAGGGAGGATGTAATAAAAGAAAACTAGAGAATAAAGAGCGAGCGAAGATAGGGTGGATTAGACAGAATAAAGAGAGGGGAGAGGCACAGAGCTGATTTCCAGTTGATGGATTTCTTCTTATAGCTACACACACTTTACACACACACACACAGACACATGTTCTCTCACGTCACATGGAGAGGTAGAGAAATTTAGTAAAGCTGTTTCTGCCCAGAGGGGCTCATTTTATCTTCCACGGAACATCAATTCACCCACAACAGGCCACAAGGAAGACATGTCCATGAGTGAAAGTGCGCTTGTGGGTGTGTGTCTGTGTGTGTGTGTGTGTGTGGCTGTCTGAGCATGCAGGGAGATCTACCTTTGGATAAAGAGGATAAGAAACCCAGAAGTAACATCTCGCTTGCAGAATGATATGGTTTTGTTTTGGCTTGAGTTTCTATTTAAGTTTCCAACAAACTCAGCTGAATTGAAATGAATATGCATCACAAATGCACTTCTGTTCACAGCTCTGTGAAGACGGTAAATCCATCTTTATCAATGGCTCTCGACAGTCATGTGACAGATGGTCTGACGATCTGCTGTGCTGAAGGCCACACATTTGTGTTTGCGTGTGAAATGATAACTCTTCGCCAAAGGGGGCCAGGAGACATGCTAAATGCTTCACTGGCCTTATTGTGGCAAAGGGCTGCCTGAGGTATGTGTACACACACAAACAGGGTAAAATTTACCTATCAGGAGACGTTTATTTCAATTACAGTATCCAAAATCCATCTTTCCCTCCATGATCTACAGAAAATTAGATTTTTGGAAGAAATAATCTATTGATCTAGAGTTTCCCTGCTAGTGCTAATATAACCATGTTTGCATAGCAAGGTGGGATACTGCTCAGCATTGTGTTAGTCAAAATGTTTTTAAACTTGCAGTTCTGGTTGTATTTTATCTAGTTGACTTGGCTTGGGTTGAATCAACAACAATAGTTGTTGCCCTCATAAGATAATATTTACTTTATTTATATTTACTTTATAGGGAAATTGAGTCGTAGCAGCAGCATCAAAATCAAGACTTATAAATGCTATATGTCTGGAAATACAGTATATACCGACTACAGGTGTATGGTCTATATACCATATATTTACCATTCAGAGATTACCTAAATAATCATCTGAAGACCTTTTGGGGGCATTTTCCTTCAGGTTTTACATTTCCCTACTTTCCCTCAGATTAATGGAGCTTTATAAGGCTTATGCAGATCTGCTTAAATACAAACTGTTGGACAACTTTCTCATTTAAGCTATTTGAACTTTCTTCTTATAACTTGCTCTGAAGGAAGACAATAATTATGATATAATGATGATGACATCCAGCTAAGCTTCTCATATAGTGAGAAAATGCATGCAAACATAATCACTGATGGTGATAAAAAAAAAACAGAAACTGTTGACAGAAATTATATCAGTCAACTTTTTGAGGAAAACTATAAAAACAAAAAGCTCCTGTATGGAAGCACACCCTGATTTTACAATCTTACTTAACTTGAATCAATGAATAAGTATGATTAAAACTTTAATTAATATTAAAACAAATAAATAAGGCAAGATGTGAATATTTAAAGTTGTAGATGCTCTGTTTGCAGCTTTAGCACCCCCCGTGTTCCTGAACAGACATAGATGGGTTCGTTGGTCAATACGGATAACGGGTCGACCCTTTGCATCCTACAGAGACTCAAAGTGTGAGATGATGGAAAGAATAAGAGAGAAAACTGAAAGTGTGCAAAATTAAACGAATGAGCGATTGTAATGAAGAGAGCAAGACATGGTGTTTGTATAAGAAGGATTTAGCTGTGCAGAGATGTTCCCTGCAGAAAAGAGCCTGTATTCACAAAGGAGCTTATCTTGCTGCTATGAGTCCTTTTAAATGGCTCTGAACGTTCCAAGCCAAGATTTTCCTCAAGAGGTATTCACAGATCTCCTGAGGGAAACTTTTAAGTAAGGAAGAAAGAGACCTCCTGTGGATGAGAGAAGATGACGGACCCCTCATTGGGGAAGGATGAAATTGTTTTTGTGAACGTGCTTCCTTACTGTGTCGGTAAAACATTAAGCTAGAAAAACTTTAAGCTAAGCAAACTTTAAGCTAACAAACTAAATATCCTTAAAAAACACATCATAAATGATGCAGTACTTCCACTTCCACAAACATGAATGAATAATCATCTTTTTATCCCTTTATTTGAACTTCAACAGCATCATCAATTACATTTTTAAAAAACATTTTTAATGCATATTTAATAGTCCTGTGATGGGCTGATAAGCTATTGGGGGGGGGGGGGGTGTAGGACTTTGCTGCTCGGAGATTTTTTTTACCACAGTTAGTCCAGCCAACAAGATAGATTTACTTTCCTGTAGGGAAAAGCTGAGAATCATCCTCCATAAGTTGTGCAGCAGCAAGTGGAACTGTACCCCAATTAGCATGTTAACCGTATTTAGTACCTTTATTATTGCTTTGGGGAGGGAAACCAAAAAGATTGCATCAAATCTTGACTTTGATTCAATCTTCAATCCTTAGCTGCATGAGTCGACAGTGGGAAGGAAAACTCTCTTTTAACAGGAAGGAAAAACTCCGACAGGACCCAGAACAGGGAGGGAAGCCATCTGCCTCGACTGGCCGGGGTCAAAGAAAACAGGAAAGACAGATCAATATACACTTCAGCTGTTATCCAGGAAGACATGTAGATAAAGAAGAAATGTGTTAATGATGCAGTACCAGTGCATCATGGGATCATGACGGCACAAATAATGGGCAGCTAGATATCCCTAACTATAAGATTTGTTGAAAAAGGTTTTAAGTTTATTTTAAAGGTAGAGAGGGTGTCGGCCTCCACTACCCACAGTGGTAGCTGGTTCCATAAGAGAGGGGCCTGAGAGCTGAAGGCTCTTCCTCCCATTGTGCTCAGAATCCTCACTGCAGCATTTTGGATCAGCTGGAGATTTTTCAGGACATATTTAGGACAGTGCATAAATAAGGAATTGCAGTAATCCAGTCTCGAAGTAACAAAGGCATGGACAAATTTTTCTGCATCACTCTGAGACGGGATGTACCTAATTTTACCTAGGTTGAAGAAAAGAGTTCTAGAAACTTGTTTTAAATGTGAGCCAAAGGACAAAAATTCTGGTCAAGAATAACCTCACTGCAGTACTGGAAGTCAAGTTAATGACTAATTATTAATGAACCATTAACTTAAATACTTTCCTGTTTTTTGTCACTGTAAAATCCACAAAGAGGATAGAGAAGCATCCACAAGAAGGATAAAGTAGGTTATGATGACGTCATGCTGTGATGACACATGCTACCAGAACTTCCTGAGATAAAACTTTTTTAAGTTTGGAGTCCCCTGCGGCTCATCAACACCTCATCAGCTTTGTGATCTCATGTAAATTAGATCTATTAACACTTTCCTGGAGGAATTGCACCCCTATTACCCTGCATTCTAACTGCAACTCTAACTTCCAGTTCAGGTCTCTGTTGTAGATTTTTGCTAAATGCATTAAAGAAATTTAAATTTGTTATGAAATGTAATCTTGTACTCCATCAACATTTTCAGATGTCCAATCACAGAATGATTTGGCAAAGCACCTGATTGATCAGACTGATATGACAGGCAGAGAAGTTCCTTCCACTGACCAAATACCAGTTTGAAGTTCTTTGTTCAAGTTTTAGAAGGATGTATTTTCGCTCATAACAATAACAATGCAATTGGCAGCAGATAGCTAATCACTGGGACCCTGGCAGAGTCAGCCTCTAGCAGCCTGTCTTGTGATTGGCACAGAAGAAGTAGGAATAATGAGGTCCTCCCAATTGTGAGAAGGAGGCTTCAAGGGGCTGGTCAAGGTTAATCTCCTGCTGTAAGTGCAATGGTGCCCAGCTTGTGAGCTGAATGGATATATTTCTTACTAAAAGGATCTTCCGCCTGCATTGTGTCCATTTACTATAAACCGTTTC
Organism: Pseudomugil tenellus; assembly: GCA_037177515.1. Classification (NCBI taxonomy): domain Eukaryota; kingdom Metazoa; phylum Chordata; class Actinopteri; order Atheriniformes; family Pseudomugilidae; genus Pseudomugil; species Pseudomugil tenellus. Next base: position 5,501,257 of record JBAMHX010000022.1, read on the forward strand.
ATCAATGCAGGAAAATGTGTGGAAAGAATGAAGGGAAATGATCAAGCGTGTTCAGGTGTTGTTTTACCAAGCAAACATCCACTGCTGGAACACAAGTGAATGAAAGTCTGGGCTAAACTTCAGTATCTCTGTGTTTGAGAAGCCACACCATTTAACTTGGACTGATTCTTTGCTTACTGTTGTCGCCTAAAAAAGCTAACTCAGCATCTGTCTAACATCCTACCTCTATTTTTTCGTCCATCCTCTTATCATGTCGTCTTGTCTTTGTTGAATCAACCGTAATCAGGTCCACTTTCACGTCCACAGCATTAAGCATCTCCATCTTTCCTTCACACTGCTGCTATACTGCTTTTAGTTGCTCTACCCCCCACTTGTGGAGTACACTACCCTAGTTAAGCTAAAGCCACATGTTCAGGATTAGCTTCTCTTTATGATTAAGCAGACCTGGACAGTATCTTAATCAGTTAACATTTGTTTTCATTTTCTTTTCTTTTTAGTTTTTGCTATTCAATGTTATTTATCTTCACCTAGTTGTTGCATTGTGCACCTTGTTTTTATGTGACCTTGTTTGACCTTGAATGCCTAGAAAGAGACATAACATGCATTATCATTTTTATTAACGTGTTGTTATCCAGTTATTAGGATTTTTGATATGATAATGTCAAAACAAGTCGCAGATAAAAAAAAATACTGGGTGCTGAACCAAGAAGGTGATCAAAGATGAAAAAGTAGAGTTAACACACCAGGAGATGCTTCTTTAATGATTTATTTGCGTGAAGGTTTGGGCACTAGGCCTTCTTCAGACATGTTTACTTTCAGCATTGTATGATAATGTGCCATAAAACAAAACATGGCCATCACATAATGCTCCAGGCTGGAAATAAAATGGCGAAGTGTGGTTTTTCAGTCTTTTATGATACTGCAAGCCAACATCAGCTCCAATAAGCAGCATAATAAATGTCTGTCTACATCAGGTAAAAGCCCTGCTGGGCCTTCTCTGTGGTGGAGGGAGTGTTATTACCACAGCTAAGGCCCAACAGCTTGGTTAAAATGATGAAATTCTGATTTTGTGTTCATTGAAACTTGAGACACACTCTGAAATGCAAAATCCAGTCATTCTTTTTATAAGTACTTTAAAACATAAGTGCACAGAAAAAGTATTTAAGCTTCTTTCACCACAGGCTGCTGGGAAAGTACAGCATGTTGCTACATTCAGTATTTTTCTTGACTATTCAGGTCATCCATAACTTCTCACAAATTTAACAGAATTAGTGTCAGACTTGTGTTGCCATGTCTGCATGAGGCTTTGTGCACGGACACATTTAATTTGGCAGAGTAATTTGTTTTTAAACATATGATGTGTCTCCCGTAGTTTGGCTTTGAGGCGACAGGTTGAAAGGGATCCCATCTACAATAAGGTGACGGCTAATTAGTCTGGCCTGTCACATGGTTCAGGAGAATAATTGTCCTGTGGAAAGTGAGGAGCTCAAACCAACACTGGTTAGAGTGGACTCAATATGCCATAAAGCAAAACACAGCAGACACACGATACTCATGGCTGGAAAAGAAGTTGTAACTTTTCGGCTACCCAGATGTTTTATGATGATCTGAAGGGTTTCTTGGCTTATAAGGGGACGGTTCCTTCAGAATTTTCTGACCTCTTACAACCATAAGTGCCACTTAAATCACTCAGATGTAGTGATCACTTGCTTTTAGACCACGGCTACCCTTTGCTGTTGCAGCTCCAACATCATGAAACATATTTCTCGTGCCCCCTTATTTAACTTATTCTTAACGTTGTATTGAAACACTTATATTTGCCTTGCTATTTTTTTATTTCTTCTATGACTTTGCTTCACTTTGACTTTCTTAGAAACTTGACTGGACTCATTATCCTGGAATGAATGTACTAATCGCTTGTAAGAAAATATGTACATGATTTTAACTGAAAGAATGGATGAATAAGTGAAGTAAGCAGCACATTGAAGCAAATTTACTGAAGTTTTTGTTTTCATTTATAAATCACAACCTTGCTGAAATAGTTGTGCAGGTTCACGTCCCCACCTCTACACACCCACTTTTTACCATATGCGGTCAATGCAAAGCAGCCCATAAATATGTCAGCATATGAATTACCGAGTGTCGGTGGCATTGTACGGTGAATCATGGCAACTGAGACGGTCCGTGAACGTAACTGTTCAGAGACTGAAATCAAGATGATTGTTAGTGAGGTGGACACACAGAAGGTGATCTTCTTTTAGGGTCATAGTAGCGGCATAGCAGTAACAGTAGTAAAACAAGGGGAAAGCCGCCATGCTGCTGGGTTTTCAGGATCATGTCTGGTTACAAAAACCTTGTACGTTCATGGAATGAAACCTGTTATTTTAATGATACCGTCCAAAAAAGCCGGTAACCGGCGGATGGCCGCTCTGACACTGGACTCACTTCCGTATATAACTGTAAGAGCACTGCTCTTAGCAGTACAAATCAGTTTATCAGCCAATCATCATTACTGGCCAGGAAATCCTCATGATCCCCAAAAGCTCTCCCCATCTTCATCCTACCATAGTCTTCAAGAAGTGCAAGCAGATCCATTGTGACACATTACTCTTGTGTGTCCCTGCGATATTTGCACACTGATTCAGTAATTACTAAGATTGCTGGACAACCTCTCGAAATTAATGTGCCAATAAGCGAGATGATGTTTTTAGTATGAGTATACTTTGCTCGAATGTTTAAATGGTACTTATGGAATAAATAACTAAGTTTTTTTATATAACAATCCGTTTTACCATATTTTTGTTTACAGTAATACAAAATCTAGTGTGAATGATAACAAATGTGTTTAATGGCTTAAAAGTATTATCTTATTAGCGTTGCAGTTGGTTTTCCCGCTAAAAAGTTACTACACCAGGTCCAACAGTACACACTCTTCTCCAAGTTTATTTAAATCTTAAACTTTACGTATTAAAATTTTTACGCAAATTTCAAGCCTTTTTTTTTTGCGTAAGCAAGCGTTATAAATGAGACCTCTGGTCAGTGGTGCATACCACCACCAACTGGTCCCCAAACATGAAAGTGAACTCTGACCTTCAGAGCACCTACTAGTAGATAAACTGATTTAACAACCATGGCAACAAAAAGGACACATGAAAGTATGAAAGGGGTCACATATGACATGTTTGAAATGAACATTTATATTTAGGGGAGAAGAAATGGACTTTAAGAGTATTATCATTTTTTTTTTTTTTTTCTTTATGTACAGAGGATTTATCCATTGATTAGGTAAATTCCTCTAAGATGCTCCAGCATGATGCAGATGAAAATATCCTCTTTTATCTGCTTATTTTTGATGCTACACTGTACGTCTGTCAGCTGAGAAGCAGAAATCTAGGCTCAATCATTTATTTGGGTTAAATGTTTGAAAACTCTCTCAAGTCTTGTAACCCAGAAAGATTCTGTAATCTCTCCTACGTGTGTCAACACAGAATAATCTTCCTGGCATCTGCTGTATATTTCAGGTAGTTCAAATACGCACTGATTAAAGTAATTTATGTTGCAGCAGGTTAATCTGTTATGTTCCCATTTCATCTCTGGAAAATGACTTAAACTTTTACCATCAAAAATCTTAAAAGCAATATTCGGTTTAGCTTCTGTTCATATTATTGTCTTTAACCTCTAACAAGCCCAGCCATATGCCAGGCTGAGGCTGTAACAGCAAAGTATGTGCTGCAAAACTGCAAATTCACAGTTGATGTGCACAGTTGCACTGCTTCTTTGTGAGAAAGCCAGGTTTCTCCTGTCCTAGTTTCATTTCTTCTGCAGAGCTAATTACACTAATGACCTGTCAATATCAGATCAAAGACAACGCCCATGGTGCAGCAGGTTTCATAGTTGGAGCTGTTGTTTTGTTTGTGATGAAACAACGTGCAACTAAAATCTGGGTTCACTTGGTTTATAGCATATTTCTTTTTGACACATAACTGGAGATTGTTTGCAGTCAAATGTGCACACATAAGCTCAGTTAGTGTGATATCTCAGATTCATCATTAGCAAGTGTTATAAAACTGAAATACCTGAAACAAACTCCCAAATGTACAGATACTGTTCAACATAAAGATACTGAAAGATGATAGAAACCAGAGCACATATCCTCTGGTTTAGGTTTTACCAGAATTTAAACACGGAATCATAATTTGTGATTTGCTGAAAAAAAAACCTGCTGAAAATATTTTTTTTCTATAGTTTGACTTGTAAGGTGAAAAATATAACTAAAATTTTATTGCATCTTTTAGGGTTTATGAAAAATGAAAACATTGTAGTTTGCAGGAAAAAAGGTGTGTAATGTACTTAGATTGGCTCAGTGAGAGTCCTTAATACATCTGTTCTGTTCAGTTAATTACATCCTATAAGAACCAATCACAAGCTATGATTCTCCCTCCAATTCGCTTAGTCATTTAAACACCATCTAAAAATACAAACTTGTAGGACTTTAACCCTTAATCATATAAAAAAGTTTGTTTTTTTTTTACTCCAAAAAGCCTATTTAATCAAAGTAGTAAAATTCAGATTCGCAATACAGATAAGAAACTAATTAGTGGAAAATCAAGTCACTGCACACATTGGGTACCACACCAGAGACAAAAGGAAATGGGGGACACTATAGTCACAATTTGAGTGAAAGTTCCTTTCAATCTTACAGATGTGACCAAACTCAACATTTCGTTCTATAATCTCATGAATTTTATACAGATATTTCCCAGGACTTTTAGAAATTATATTTCATCCTTAGATTACATGAAATCATATTTTAAGAGTATTTGTTTAAATCTTTTATGGTGTCCATTTTGAAGATTTATTTACAAGTTGTAATCATGCGGTTTTGAATGGACCCTTCCTCATTCATGGAATTCTTGCTGTAATGATGATGCCGAGTTATGAATTTTCTTCAGGCCTTAGTTGGTTTAATTTTCTTTAAAAATAATTAATAATTCTCACGGTTTATTTAATTTATGTTTAATTCCTCACAAAGCTTTACCTTCCTTCACCATAGAAGCTCAGGTTCATCAGCATATTTACACGTCATTGACTTATCTTTGTTTGTCTTGTTTGTTTATATGTTAATCACTTTTAGCACATAGACTTTAGATTAGATAAATAAATATTCACTTTATTATCTGGCAGTTGTCTGTCATGATTTTCTGTGGTCATGATTCAGGTCAATTCAAGTGAGAACAGTCTCAGAACTTACAGTCTGAGACTGATTGATTTATTAAAACTGATTAATTATTCTCTTATCCTTTGATTGATTTATTAACCCTATCTTCCTTTTATACCTATAGTTTACCAAGATAAGTTAGAAAATAGAAGGTGGTGCCCTGACGTAAATATTTAATAATTATTAATTTTAATATTTTATATTGATTTGAATTTATGACACATTACCAAAACACCCTCCCTCTCCACCCCCAACCAGTCGAGGCAGATGGCTGCCCTCTCTGAGTCGGTTCTGCCGGAGGTTTTGTCTTCCTGGTAAAAAGGAGTTTTCCTTCCCACTGTTGCCTCATGCAGCTCAGGATGGGGGTTTGTATGCAATGCAATCTTTTGGTTTACCTTATTTAGGCTGTTTATTATCAATTGGCTGAAATTGATATCTGTGAAGCACCCTGAGATGACACTGTGGTGAAACTACACTATACAAACAAGGCTGAATTTAATTTAACTGAAGTCATTCGGCACTTTTTTGATTTTAAAAAACACTCAAAGAAACCAAGAGGAATAAGTGTTTGTCAATATTTTGTTTCGATTTTAGATCAAGCAGAGGGGAAAATATAGAATTACTTTATTCTGGGGGGAAAAAGTAAGGAATCATGAAAAACAGACAGTACTTTGTTGCACCACCTCTGGCTTGCAGTGTCTCAGGCATGGACTTTACAAATGAAACTCTTCATCAATGTGACTCCAACTTTCTTTGATTGTTGTTGCGACATCCGCTTTGCAGGTTAGAGCCTTGTCGTTGACAATTTTTATTCAATTTCTAGCACAGATTTTCAGCTGGATTGAGATCTGAACTATTTGCAGGCCATGACATTGACCTTATGTGACCTTCTTTGAGGAAACTTCTTACATTTTTTGCTCTATTGCAAGATGCATTACCATCTTGAAAAATGTGTAATCAACCCAAGCATCCCTTCAAATGATTGAATAAGGAAAGTCTCCAAAATGTCAATATATACCTCCACACTTATGAAAGATTAAGTGGCAGCTATCTCCTCAGTACCTTTACCAGATCTGCAGCCCTATTTATCTATGACTGGAAATTTGAATACCTTCTCCAGGAAGTCATCTTCATAAATCTCATTAGATAAGCACCAAGCTAAAGTTCCAGCATCATTACCTTACACAATGCAGATTTGCTATTTATCACTGAATATGACTTTCATCCGGAGTCCACAGTTGCTATGCTTTAGTTCAGAGTAACCTTATTTTTCGGCTCCTTTAGATTATTTTTCCTGCTTTTAAAACGTATTGGTTTAAGTTTTCTGCCTTTGATTCTTTGATGTCCCTGGTTTCGCAGTCTGCTCGCCTTTTACAGCATCCCCATGTTGTTTGTGCCCAGTCAGGTTTTAACCACAGCTGACTGTGAACAACCAACATCTTTAGCAACATTCGATAATGTCAATAATCACTTTACTTCAATTTTCATGTCTTGTGTTAAAACCATAATTCATGTCAATCCACTTGGTGCAACAGCGCTACAAAGCATAAGCCTTGTGTTTATCTGCAGACATAGATCTGATGTAGCTCCTAGTTTTGGAAATGAACATTTACAAGATGATTTCAAAGTTTTTTCACAGATGTAGGGATTTAATCAATTTCCCTCAGTTTGATCTGAAAAAAGACTCGTGCATTTTTTTACGTCATTAGTGTTTTTTAAAGCCAGGAAGATGCCATTTTGAATTACTTTAGTTTGTCTGTGATCGCCTCCTTTTCTATTCAATTAAACAGCTGTATGATCATCTTCCAAAACCAGTGATTACATCATTTTTGCCAGGGGGTTTTCCTTTCAAGCTTTATCAGATTAACCATGTCTTCCAACCATATTAAATCATGGCCAGGTTCTTTGACAAAGTTTCCTTTGTCTCAGTCCCTGTTTATCATAGATGGTTATAATAGATCAAGTATGTCACTGCCACTGGAGGTAGTTCTATCCATCCCCCTATTTTCTTCCCAAGGCTTTCCCCCTCACTGAGATATACCCTTTTACTCTCTCTTCTGATGATGAACGATGGAGTGGACCAGTGCTGGTACTATTCTGCTGCTCCCTCACTCATTAGTGACCCCTCCCGACTATGAGCCCAGACTTTTTCATGTAATGATAGATGGATTAGGTCACAGCAGCAGGCTGTTAATCAATCCGCCCATCGATACAGCCTCAGACTGATGCCTACAGCAATGCTTATGTGTACTGAGTGAGGAAAAAGAATAAGAGAAACTGAAATTACTACAGTGTAAAAATTGAATGGTAAATTGCCATATGGGTAAATATTAGCTGACTAAAAATGCTAAAATGCTGCAGGATAGATGCAGAATAATACAGACTGTATTTAACAACACCTTTCACTAAAGCTTGTTACATACTCCACGAGAAGCGAGAACTGAGTTCTTGTTCTTGAGGTTGCAAGAACAAAAAAAAGTTCTTGTTCGGCATAGCATTCACACTTCACAAGAAGTCACCCTGCCGAAGTGTTCATACGGCCCACCCACTCTAGCATGCTGTGTACGTCCAGCCACTGCAGAGACAGATTAAAGGCAGGTACTGCCAGTTTTCAACTCTTCCTCTCTTGAATTTGGCGTTTAGCTTTGGCAAATTTGTCACGAAAGTAGCGTCACCTCCTTTTGCAGACGCTTTTGTCGACTGATAAAGTTTTGGCTATTGCGTTCCACGAGTTGCTAGCCATGAGCGTGTCTTTATCAGTTACCGGTTATAGACTCCGTCTACAGTATATGTTGTCTTCCGGCTTTTCCTGGGTACACCTCTTTCAAGTTTATGACCAATCACAGAATACTTCTCGCAGCCCCTCGAGAAAAAAGTTCTGCCAGCCCGGTGTGTTAAGAACTGTCTTCAATCATGTCCGCAAGAACAAAATGACGTCATTTTCTTCTTGGAGCCCCGAGAACAAGAACACTTCTCGTGGAGTATGTTGCAGCCTTAAGTAGACTTGGACATCTATCACATGTCCAGTCTCTGACACATCTTTTAAGACTTGTTTTGCTGGGAAACACATCTGTGCAAAGGTACCAGAGGTATTGCATTTTACACAAAGCTCTTAAAAATAAGTAACATCTATTCATTAAAGTTTTACTTTTTCAGGCTTTGAAAATACAATTGTCTTCTAACAACACAAGTGTTGGAGCCAAATTCATTATTTTACATTTATAATTCAGTTTAAAGAAAAGTTAAATATTTTTAAAGGATTTTTAGTTTGGAGAGCTTATATTTGCAAAAATACACATGCAGAATTTGTAATGTTTTATACATACCTCACTGTCAAACTGCTAATGAGACTTAAGATTGAAGGCAGAGACAATGGAAGTAACATCTGCTGTATATGTATAAACAACACAGTTTTTCGACCGTGTCAACCTGTTCCATCATTTTGTTGTGTTGTTCTTATTTACTAGATACTAGACGCTAGACTCACTTTAAAGTGGTGGTAAAGAGGAAAAATGTAGTTCTACCACAACAAGCCTTTGTCATTTTTGAGAATTGTTGCACTGCTCAAACAACAATGCAAAATGCTAACATTTTGACAGTATGATGTCCATATAAAGTCTTTCACAAAAAATCTTTATGTGCATACGTGAATGTTTTTCTGTGGTTTTATACTTCAGTCCACCACAGCTTTATAGTTAAAATTCTATTAAACGTATAACTTATTTGTCTTCATTTTCCTAAATCTGTTTGTAGAAGCATAATTGATTTTTTAAAAAATTGCTAAGATTACATTAAATCACTTGCTTATCAATGGTGGGGAAATTTCACTTAAGGAGGGGGGTGCTCCGTTTCCACAAGACGTAAAAGCACCACCAAAAAGTCAGAGAAGGTGGATGGTGGGGAAAGAAAGGAGGTGCTAACAATCAGTATAACTTTAAACAAGGAAGGCATAAGAAAAACAAGTAATAAGTTAGTAACAGCAATGATGTCGGGTGTAAGAGAGGTTGGAAGTGCATGATGCAAGTTCCCAACAGCCTCAGCCTGTAGCAGGATGGATAAAGGAATGTTTTGCCAGCTATAACCATTTTTTTTTATCTTAAAGGAAATAATTTAGCATAATCTTAAAAGTAGAGATGCTGTCTGCTTCTCCCAAATCAAACTATGGTCTGGCTCTACAGAAAGAGATAATGAAAGCTTCTTGTGCTCTGATTGTTGGTTCTTCTCTCTGGATTCCAGTATATTCCATGCCCATTCATGTAGATTACAAATACTTTAGAATAATTTGCATGTCGGTGACTGGTGTTGGTTGGTTGACTGGTTTTTGCATGTTTGGCCTCTTGCACTCTCAACACAATGTGGGCTGTTTCTGATCTTAAATCAGCTCCCAGTCAGAAGGGCAATTTTTGTATTTTAGCTGTTTCTTGTCTGTCACACTAATGTTCAACTCAATTGAGTTAAAAGCACCTGAGTGTCTGTTAGAAGTGTCAATAAACTGAAATGGTCAGGTATTGAACCTGTAAACATGCTTAAACAAATGTGACACTGTTCAGTAGAGGAGAATGTTTGTTTCAACACTAACATATTTTTTTGTAGATATGTTAGTGTTGGATGAAAAATGAGGGACGTCCATTTGTCCCAGAGACTCAGTCCTTTGTACGGTATCAATACGCAGGGTTTGATCTTGCAATGCTGTGTGCTGAAATCCTCTGGTAAGAAATCATGTGGGGGCCCAATTTAGGTGCCAGAAGATTTATGAGCTCACCCTGAATTTGTGACTACACAATAGACAAGACCACCCCGCCATAAATCTACAGGACCTTCACGTAGACAGAATCATATACCTCCCCCTGAATATTACGGGACTATATAAGTGACTCTGCTTATTTAGTAGAGACCTCCCATCCTAAATGTTTGGAGAAAATAAAATAACCACACATCAAAACAGACTTGAAAGAGTTTATAGCTTTGGAAACCTAAAGGCATTAAACCAGATCTCCACTGCTATTGTAGATTTACGATCAAGCTATTAGTGGTATTGTTAGTTTCCTGTCCTTCAAATACATTTTCAACCTCAAAGCAGCCAAATAAGAGAGTTCATACTTTTTTTATTTCAACAAAGATCCGGAAAATCTTGTATCAACAATTACAGGTTCTGCAAGTACGTAAAATACCTATTTTCAGATACCAGCTGTATCAAATAGCAAATAAAAAGGGCTAATTATGCATAAATTATTTATATGTTCCGCAAAAAACACAGGACAGAGAGAAAATGCAACAAGATGAAGTGGGTGACGTCCCAGCTCGTCTCACTTCCGCTTTAATCATTTTGCTTCCTGTCTTGAGTTTCACACCTGAAGTGTTTTTCCTGATTGCAACACCTGTCTTGAATTGCTTCCCTTGTTTGTTAGATGGTTGCATGTGTCCTACCATCCGCTCAGCTGTCAGGGGGGTCTTGCTTTGTTGGATTTTATCTTTCCTGGTGTTGTTCCTTCCCAGAAGCTCTTTTTCATTCCTGCAGTGAGTTATCAAAACTTAATTTGTTCTTCCTTCCTTTTCTCAGCAGCCGGTAGCCCACTGGTCCTTTTTCACTCCACACTTCCTTTCTTGTCTTGCTTTAAGGTTAAAAATGCTCCAATTTTAAAGTTTGACTATAAATAAACCCACAAATATAAGTGTTTGGTTTCCAGCTTTTTATTTATTTATCTTTCAAAATGTTTTTTTATGCAGTAGAACCTGCAGATCCAGAGGTTACAGCTTTTTATTATTGTTCTGCCTTGTCCCATAGAAACATTTTTCTTTATTTATTTTATCACTTGTCAGTGCAGATGATTAATACTCATTTATTTACTTTATTATTTGACACATTTTGAAGAAGCCTACATGATAGTGATTTTTAGGTTCAGTACTGTATTACACATCAAAAACTTGCATTAAAAGTAAAAAAAAACAAACTTTTTAAGGCTATTGTTTTTCAAGCACGGTGTGATAGATAAATCACTAACGGGATGAAAACTAAAGCCGTGGGAGGGAGGCAACAGACTAGCAGCTGTGAGGTAGTGGAGATGTATGAGTACTTTGCCGATGTGCTGTATGCTGAGAGCCTGAGGGAAATGGCAGAAGTTGGTGAAGTGTTTCATCTAAATGGTACATTTTCACCTGTTATCCCATGTGAATTAAGATGTGTGTGTGTCTGTGTTTATGGTTAACACATGTCCTGTCTGGAACTCGTAGTCCAGCTGGCCCGCAGGTGTGCTGTACAATAAGCAGCCACTTGTGTATGTTGCACCTGCACATACAGATGATAGAAGGAAAAAGTGGCATAAATTCAAAGCGACATATTATTTTACAGTTCGTCTGGGATCCTCCTGTTGGGTCTGACGCTCGGATGTTGACAATGGATTCTCCGGGTCCTGAGGACTATACTGAGGTCTCTGAAGATCAGTTTTGTTCCAGGACGTCCTGCGGGTGCCGGTTCGGATTGGGATGTGGGGACTTCGGTTTGTAAGTTAAACAGCTCAGACTCTTCATCAGGTCATTATCACACGGGTTTCCCTGTCTGTCAGAGAGAACAGCACATGAATAGCGCTTGGACTGAAAGAAGTACATTGTAACTGTACTTGAAAGCATCATTTGTAGGGAGATTTTGCCTGACTGAGCTTAGTTATTTTATTCAAATACTCTTCAGACTTTGAGTAGGTTTGGGTCTTTATAGTGTGCATATGTCCATCAATGAAAGTTTCAAGTGTTAAAGAAGAACAGAAGATGAGGGGAGAGGACAAAACTCCTGAAAACAGTTGGTGGAGAGAGAAAAAAAGAACATTGGCGAGAAGCAAAGATAGTCAAATTAAAAGGATTAGACAGCTCATTCCCCCTAATTCCCTTATCACATCCTCCCACAGAGTGATTGGGTTTTCCCAGCTATGTTTACATGACCCCACATCCTGCTGAAGCCAACACAGGCCTGGCCCACATTATGCTAAATCTCATGTTTACCTGACATAATCCGTCCTAGATAAACAGTCTGCAGCCTGCAACCTGGAAGTCAAATGCCTGTTTGGGTTGCAAATCATTAAGTGATGGAAAGGGCTCCCCCTCTTGCTCTGGAAGAAAGGGAAGACTAAAAACGTGCTTATTTGCAGTTCAGATACAGAACAGGCCATCACTTAATGCAAATACACTTAATATAATGTGCACACAGGTTATGCAATGGATTTTTTTAGTAAATATATTACAGTGTCCAATTTTCTCGAATATAAATTCTCAGTTGATGTTTTGCCCCTGACACTGTGTTGTATCAGTTTTTTTTTTAGTTGTTATCGAATGTTTTTTTTACACCTGAACAAATATTCAGACATAAGTAAACTTGAAGCCAGAAAATCTTTTTTTATTATTATTATTTGCATGAAATGAAAAAATACTTTATTAATCCTAGAATGAAATTCAAATTCTGTATTCATTTGGTTCAGCTGGTTGTGGTTCTTTAGCTGGAACAAGGCAGGATGTTTTCCACATCACCGGAATTCTTTTCTGACTCGGACTGGTGTTGAACTGGTGCTGGAGAATCGGACATGGTTGCCTTGAGAACTCTGACACTATCTGGACTTTACACCAGGAGATGTGGAGGGAGATGAGGTTGTGTTCAGGTCCTTGACTGAGCTGCAGGGTGACAGAGTGGAGGTGTGACAGGAAAGCTCAAGGAGCTAGCATGTAGCTCATTTCAGCTAGCAGTTCCATGTCTCTTGGAGTCTCGTGGAGATCTTCTCTTTAACAGTAACATGTCCAGGATGACACCAATGCTGGTTAACCAGTACTGCAACTCATCCTCCCTTTAGTTTTCCACTAAGTTGTTTATTGCAGTCTGCACGAAGCCGTGTTCAGACGCATTACAGTCTGGGATAGGTTCCGTTAGCACCTAGAGCTTGTTAGTTTTGTTTGGTAGCGAGCTAACATTATCCATCACATCAGTTGGAAGAAACTGTTTAAATCTCAGTCGTTTTCTCTCTGCCTCACTCCTGCCCTGCATCTTCTTCTATTTCCTTTACACTCTGTTGAGATTAGAATAATCTTTTTGCTGATAATCTTGAATTTGTTGACCATTATCAGTTGATCTCTGTGCTAAAAGTCTAGTTGCCACAGAGACTCATCATAACACGTCTTAAAGAGCAGAACAAATGTGCAGAAAATCTACTATATAGCACAGCTTCTTCTTGGACAACCAAAATTGACAGCTCACGTCTTAAAAAAGACGCCTATATTACAAAAAACAGCAAAGTTAAGACGAAGCTACTAAAGTTTGCAGCCACCTTGCGGCACATTCCAGAATGCAGCCATGTTTGTGAATGATTGCATTTGACATATTAAGGATTTCCTAGTTTTGCTTGTAATTGTGACTTTTGAGCTTCTGATGCGAACCTTTTAAAGTTTTTTTTTTTCTTCATTGGTTTCAAAAATAATCTGATCAGATTTTAATACATTTTACGCAGCAGTATTTGTCTGTCTTTCTTTGGTGGCAGGTCATTGAAAACATGTGACTGTATAGTAGAAAAATACAGTAATGACAGTATATAAGCAGCAGATAAAATCCTTTGACCAAAAATTGGTCTCTTCTATGAACAAAACTCGTGTGTAAATGTGTTCTATGTTCAATGTGGTAAAAGAATAAAAACTGTACTGAGGGATCCTGTTAGTGATGAGAAATAGTTTGCAAATGTTCAATTTTTTCAGGATTTTTTCCCGTGAGTCAAAGCTAAATTTTAATTTAGAAAACCAGGTTTTTACATATAAAGGTGTCGTTTATCTCAGTCTGCTGCAAGAGGAAGATGGTTCAGCTCAGCTGGAGGAGCATTTACCAACTGGGTAGCAATGTGCATGTTTTGTCCAGCACTTCGTGTTGAACAAGAAGAACCGATTCATGTCTAAAAGAACCAGCAAGACTTTATTTTGATGGCCACACCATGCAGCTAATTCCATGTACATACATGTACATACATTTTAGCCAACACTTTTCCAGTCATGTTGACCAGTCAAAGCGTGTTTTCACCCTGAATTGGTATATCGGGAGGCCGGGCATGTGGGGTTCAGCCTGGAGGAATGCTCTTCCACCTGACCTACAGCCGATATTCAAATGTCGAACCACACGTCCAGGACTTGGTGTTGGAAGAGGATCAGTCCTTAATAGACTTCATATAGTGTGTTTGTTATGTTTATTATGATGTTTAATGTTTGCAGGAGTTATTCTACTTCTGTATCCTGGAACATTTCTTGTTTTTTTTTTTTTAAAACAAGAATGAAGTTTGAAAAACGGCTTTTAAAAAAATCAATAACTTACCTCATCCAAAACCCCTTTTAAAACAATTTCCCTTTCCTGAAAAAAATTACACATTATGTCTTATTACAAAACACACAATTGTGCTACAAACTAACCATATACTATAATATACGTAGCATTCAGCAGGTATTACCTTTGTGTCCTTTTGATTATCTGTTCTGTCATCTTTTTCCTGCCAATTGACAGTCTTTTCTGTCCTCACTACAGCTATTCCAGAGTTGTCCTCCTGATAAAAATGCAATTAAATTTTGCGTAGTTGACTGGCCTACTGTTCAGTACGCCATGAGGGTTGTCTTAGCTGTGTAAACAGGTGTCTTTTGTAAACATTTTGAGTACATCCTCATAACCAGGAGACTTCATGCGGCAGGGAAAGAAAAAACAAGCTGTGCTCAGAATAGCTATTCTGTTACGTTGGAAAGGAAGAGTGAAGCACACAGGGAAAGGGACAGTGAAAGAGCAGTTGGTGTGATGAGAATATTAACTGGATCGCGGTAACTTCAGCTGTTGTCAAGCTAACACAAAACTGTTAATGAGAGCTTGATGAAGGGATGGTGAGGAAAGGAGGAAATATGTGCAGGGAAAGGGTCATGCTCCTGATATGCAGTGGCAACGTGATGGCAGGGCCAACATCGAAAGAAGAATCAAACTATGATTAAAACCAAATTAAGAAGCAGTCACTCTGTCAGAAAGCAGTAAAGGGTGTCAGAAAAGGAAAGTACACATAAACATTGGGAGAAAAGGCAGCATAGCTTCGCTGAAACCGAGCCGGGTAACATGTTGCACTTCTACTACTTAATGTGAATGAGTTCATGCTGTTTTATGCTAATATGTTTGTATGAGAGCTAATGTTTTCTAATTAGAACATGATGGGAGAGACTTCCGGGATGAGGTGGAAGCGAGCACAGGTGTGAGTTTTTGGCTCTCAGACGGTCCGACACTCCCTGACTAAAAAAAAACATTCTAAAACGTGAAATATTGGTTAAAATAGTATGTCAGGGAGTAATCAAAGAAAGACAAGGGCAAATCAGCAAGAAACTGCGAAAAACAAAGAGCCATCGCCCTCCGAGATCAGTGC
>JBAMHX010000022.1:5525944-5543544 GCA_037177515.1 Pseudomugil tenellus
TATATATATATATATATATATATATATATATATATATATATATACACATATATATATACACACACACACACACACCTGTGTTAGCGTGAGTTCTCCAGGTATTCCGGCTTTCCCCCACCTTCTAAAATCATGCATGTTCAGGAAATTGATCCGAGGACGTAGTGACCCATCAAGTCTGAATTGGAATAAGCGATATGGCCAAATTAATGGATGGATGAATTTACTATAAAATTATTTTTAATGCTTGGATCTGCATCGACACAGCGTGGCCCATATTGTCACAGCGCTGCAACCTTGACTGTTTGAAGGCATTGCTGACCTTGTGGCAACACAAAAAAATGATTCCATCTGTGAATACTGCTCAGATGATGATATGGGGTGTTACTCACATTGTATCTCACTGGCTGCAGACAGTCAGATGATTTTCAGCAGTGTCCCTCTGCAGGATGCTGATTGACCTCTAGCTATTAAAATCTAGCATGAAGTTTCATTAATGTTTTGACATCTGAATAAACTGAAAAGCAATAAAGAAAAGCCTGCAAACAAATTTAGGTTCAAGTTAGTCACTTAAACTTACTCTGATTTAAAGCCTGGAATTATTGATTTCAACTTAAAATATACAATTTGCAAAGAGAAAATAATGTGCAACAAAAGCTTCTTACAAGATTTACTTCTGAAAAAACCAATCAAATATTATAAGAATTCCAATAATCTGTAGGATTATTAACAGCAACAATCGCATAATAATCATGAATAAAGGAATAAACAACTTTCCAATTTCAGCTTTCTAATCTATTTGTCCAATTTTGACAGACCATATAATAGGGATTAAATGATTTGATTTGCATCAATATATTGATCACATGATCAATAAGCAAATGACATTAATCCAAAATACAAAATGAGTAAAAACAAAAAATAGATATGGCATTTATGAGAAACACTTTCGTCTAGAAAATGTCTGTTTTGAGTTTCCCAGACATGTCATTATCATTTCTTGAGTTTATTTGCTATAAGAAAATTTTTTGAATGAAATTATTCAAATACCTAAGATAAAACCTGAGTTAAGAAGTTAAATTGCCTCCAATATCCTGTCATATCAGTTAATGAATCTCAAATCAAATAGAATATAAATCAAATTGCAACAGAAATTAAGATATCAGCAAATATTGAACTACTATCCATTAAATCAATCTATCGCGAGCAAAGTGGTTATTTACACTATTATGATGGAATTATATTGACAGGTTTAGTTTACTGATCAGTGACAGATTGGCTGCTGCGTTTACTTTTTTTTAACAAGTTCATCTCAAAAGAATATTAGAAAATCTCAGGAAGACTATGTTGTTGCATTTATTTGTTTTATCTAGAACCATATAGTTGCCAAACTTTGAAATAGCAATAGTTTTTGTATTGAGGGGGGCAAAAATGCAAAGAATAAAAGAATATAACACTCATGTGAACAACTCCTTTTGTGGTCGCAGCACAATAGCTCAAAATGAATGTGGCTCTGAATGAGCTGCCAGAGGAAGGACAACAAATATATTGCATCTTTTTTGATATAGAGATCCTCTAAAGTTCTAATCCAATCAGAGCAAAGCCAAGTTGAGCCATAGCAAGGACGGCGCTCTGCAAACACAATCAGAGGAGAGACAGTGAGTTCTCCAACAGAAACAGTCATAAATCACATTTGTTCATAATGCTCCATGCATCCCATAATTCCTTCATTTAACGTCCGAGAAGCTGTATGAGAGTTGCACAGAGCTGCTAAATGCTTGTGGCATCTGAGATCAAACCCAACATATGTTGTGTCACTTTTCTCCCTCCCAGGCTGGGTTCAGACTGCAACTCTGCATTGCAATAAGCAGGTACCGATGATGGAGGCACTGCCTTCATGCACATATACAAGCAGATCTCAGAGAGAACCTGCAACTCTGTCTTGGCATCTGCCATCCTACAAAAAGACGTTTTAATGACTATTCAACTCCAGCAACAGTTTTGTGCAATAAGGAAAGTTTTAGCCAAAATGCATTGCTTTGAGACCAACATGCATTGTCATCATTTTATTAGATCAGTCAGAAAAGTGATTACTTGATGACATTTATGTTTAGCATTTATACAAATACTGTGTCTGTGCCTATTTTTGAAGGGTTTTGGTAGAAAATTGTATTTCCATTATGAAATGAGCATCTTTGCAACCACCAGGATGACTTGAACACTTTAGATCATCTTCAAATCTTTTCAAATCTTCAAAACTCAAACTCCTCAGATCCTACAGGGACACAGGTCAGTGCAGCTTTGTTGTTTTTTTGTTTGGTTCACTGCAGAAATGCAAAAGTTTTACTGTCACCTGAAGAACAATTTCAAGATGAATGAAAGTATCCCTCTGAAAAGATGCTGCTGTGGTTCTGAACCTCTATTAAACCAGACTGAACATCTCTGCGAAGGTCTTCTCTGGTAAGGTCCGGCAGAACCAAATTACAGAGGTTTAGATATGGACTGCTCTGAGATCTCCAAAGTGCTCATTTTGGTTCAGTTCCTCTCAAAATGGGGAGATTCAGGCTCACCAATATTTAATTTTTACCAGTTATGTAAAGACAAACCAGCAAGATCTCTTCCATCATATCTGATGTTATTGAAATAAGACAATTTGAGATGATGGTTATTTCAATCCTTTTACAAAGGTTAGTTGTTTTGTAGGGTTTTTTTTTTTTTTTTGAGTCCCCATGAAAAACCTTTTACTGCTAAATAAAGAATATATAACTACACAGGTGATCCAGTCAGATTCTACAGAAGATTTTAAAATTTTAAAAAATATATTAAGAATTAGAAAATGAAAATATAAGAAAATCAAACTTAATGACTGAAAGACTAAAGTAGATTAAATAGAGAAACGTTTTGGAAGCAAGTAAGATGGATGGAGTCCAGGTTAGTCCCTCGTATCTTTTCCCAGAATGGAAATGCTTTACATTGCTCATTCCTGTATCAGTTCTCTTGGCCACAAATGCTTTACATGTACATTCTGTTTTTATAAATGTCCTAGTTTTACTCATCCAGTACCATTATTATCCGACATATTTTTGTTTTGCTTGGTGAACCTTCATTAATTTCCTCATTTGTTTTCTGTTAATACTTGTGTGAAAAATAGATATTCTGTTTCATTTGAAATGAACACTGACAGCTTAGTCCCAGCTGACTGCTGAACACACAAGCAAACTACAGACAAAAGCACATGTTTGGCTTTTTTTTAAATAAAGCTTGTCAAGCATTCTGAGCAGGCACTATCTAGCGCGCCCGCTTCAGACTTTTTTATGCTTTCACTGCTGTGACGCCATCTTTGAAGACGGGGTGAACAGACTGATGCATTGCACACTAATTTGATAGCAGTTGCATCCGTCACCAGGAGTGTGATAGCAGATGAATAGGATAAAAGATGAGATTATAAAAATGAGTAACTCAAACATTGTTTAGGTAATGAAATTACAATATCTTATGACACAAAGTCACAGAAAAGCTTAGAATTGAAAAAAGCTTTGATTATTTCTTGATAAATGTACAGTTACAGTATTTTCTCTCCTTATTTGATTTAAATGATGAAGAGCTGTTTGACCGTCATCAATCTAGTTTACATCCAGTTGCTGCTGGCTTTGTTGGCATGACTTTATGCCTCTCTGCAGACACAAATTTAGAGTAAAACAATCTTAATTTAGAAAGTTTCCTTTCATTTTCTTTATTTTATTTGATATTCATGGTCTTATTTATAAACTCTGTAAACTAAAACATATTTATACAGACAGAAACCATGTTTAGAAGGATTAGAAAAAAATGGACACAATAACATCACAGTGACTCAAGAAAGGAAGGAAAATACTTTAAAATATCTCGTTTAATGCTGCTGGAAAAAAAAAAAGGATTGCATCTCAAATATTTCTATGACATGGTCGATTAGTTATAAAACTGTGGATAAGAGAAATTCTATGTTGAACAGTTTAATCATAAGTAAACTTACTGGAACACAGTTGTCTGTAAACAAATGTGGATCATTTGCATCATAATGCGGAAATGATGTTAAGCGTAAATTCATGTTTGAGGGTGCAGATGTTCTTTCATAACTGCTTTCACTCAGTTTACAAAACTGGCACCATGCATCATTTTGTTTTTACCTCAACTTTTTTATAACTAAAACAATTTTGCTTTTGGAGGCACCGGCTTAGGGATATATCCCTGAACACCTCCAATGGGTTGAATCATTTCAGAGATATAGCCAAAAGAGTTTTTAGATTTGAGCGCCGCCTGATGGCCAACCTGAAAATGATAAATCGCTCAAAATGGAATCCGTTAATCTGTTCTGATATCTATGTATATGCAAAACATGAAAAGATTTAATTGAATATTGTTATCGCGTTAACACGAATGGTCTGGTTTCGCCGACTCTCCATATGAATGAAAAAAGGAATGAGAAAAATACTTTATCATTGAATACGACAAGCACTCAGTCTGCTAGTTACTATTTAAATGAGTTGGATGGAAGGAACTGTAGCACCAGTAACGGTAGCAGCAGTAATGTTGGGATATTATTTTATAATAACATTAACTTTAATAAACTTTATTAACTTTAATCTTTTATGCTTGTTGGAGGTAGGTGAGTGATGTGACATCATAAATGATGTCAGAGGCTCACGGTGAAGTGTTGACACCTTTGAAGCTTTTTTTGTGTGGTTGTTATGGGTTGATGACATGTTGGTTTACTAAAGTAAAATACATCAAGCAGCTGAAATTAATTACAGACACAACATGTGACCCATCACACACACACAAAACACCATACACATATGTTGGCCCAGCGTGTGGCACTGATTCAATAAGGGTCCTGTGGAGCTAAGTGGTTTTGACAAAGTGTTTTCTTGGTAAAACTGTGGGGTGTGTTGACGTTTTGAAGCTGAAACTTGAATCAGTTTAATTACTAAATGAAAGCAGTTACAACAAGCAGCGAGTCATCTCTGCCTCACACGCATGATGTCACAGCTCTAATGTAAATGTCTGCTGGTGCAAAGACACCCGCTCATGTTGTAAAGCTCTAAAGCTGAGGTTGTGGAAAAATGCCTTTAGTCTCCTTGAAGTGCATTTGGAGGAAATTATCTATTTTTTGGTCCTCCTGGGTGTCTTTAAAATCATTAGGCTACACACAGTTATGCCTCTTTGGGTTTCTTAGACATTCTTTTGTGTTTACATGTCCGAAATTATTTTTAACATTTTTGGTATCTCTTTAAATCGGTTATTTCTCTTTGCTGTTTTGGTCTCTTTGAAGTCGTTACATGCTTGTTTGTCATCATTTTCACTCTTTTGAAAATAACTTTGTACATCTCTTTGTGTCGTATTTTATGTTTCAGCAATTTGTTTATTTTTTTGTTAAATGGAAAGACAACAACATTGTTATAAATACTTCAATGCTGTGCATAAAACGTGCATGATTGAACAGGATAAATAAATTCTTATTCATTTTATGGGATTTTTGCACTGAACACACAACAGGGCTTCTTTTGACATCCAAAAGCCCATATTAAAATCAGACTATTCCTTAAAATGATTCTTTTGTGCCTCAAATTTAAGGATTCCAACCACAACTCGGTGTCCATGAGGATAGATGCCTGAGCAGAAATCTGCGTAAAAGTAAAGACTAAACGCATGCTGCCAGGAAGAATCAAACACAAGCTCTCCTTCATACCCCATGAAATAATTTCCATTGTATTTTCTGTATTAGTTTAGCAGTAGTCTTTGGATCTTTTTTAACTTACAAATTTTTAACCCCACAAATTCTTCTGAGGATCAAACAAAAGTACTTAAGTCCTGGGACAATGATTGTAAATTTAGCATTTGTTAATATGAAAGAGTTTCTCCTTTTACACATAACGCATAAAATAAATGAGTTGTCATGTGATAAGAAATGCATAATGATTGACTCGTTTGGAAAACTAACTTAGTTAAAAACGGCTGAAAGTCACAAAAAAAAAACATCTGAAGAAAGTTATTATTACAAAGCTAGCTTGTTGCTAACCTGCACACAACGTGCTGGCTGTAATTTTCCCACTATTATTCTTGCCTCTCAGTTTGTAATAAACCAGACTCACTTTCATTTTTAACCAGTTCGAATGAAAAACTGTCACCAGTCCTGGAGATTGAAAAATGTTGCCGCCATAAAATCTACCTGTTCTGCAAAATTCATTAACGACCCATGTTATGTAATTATATTAGACCAAAACTATTACAAGTAATTCAATCCCCTTTTTAAAGAGAAATTCAAAATAATTTACTTTGAAGAGTCACAATCATAGTGAAAACACATTTAACAGATAGTTTAATTACTGCTTAACAACTAAACCAGAAAAGTAAGGGTCTCTATGAACATTGCACTAAATGACGTCTCCCTGTGTCAACATGACAGATAAAAAAATTGAATCACTGTGCAGATGTTGAGCTGATCAGGTGTGCTGGAGCAGGGATACATGGAAAACCTGCAGAATTCCCGCCCTCGAGGACAAGTGTTCCTCATCCCTGCACTAAAATGATACTGGTAATGATAGTAATGATGATCTCCTGAACCAGTTTATACCTGTAGCTTTTTAGTAGGATATGTGTGTGACATTTTAAAAAAGCACAAACATAAAAGTTTAGTTTTAGAAACACTCAATAAAAAGTGAAGAAAATAAAAATGTAACTGAGTCAAATCAAACAAGTTTTTATTAAAAATGCCAACTTTTAGTCAGTGACAGTGTGGATGTGTGTGTGTTGTGTGTGTGTGTTTGTGTTTGTGTGTGCGTAGTGAGAAAAGACAAACATATTAATCTGCCCTCCTGTGCTGATAAAGGGTTTATCTCAGCTTGTGTGTGACATTGTGTGTCATCATCTAACATGTTCCCGTAGTGGTGAAGAAACTGAGTCAGCTGCCCCACACGATGTTTCCAGTAATCACTTTAAAACAACGGAGGCTGATTTGATGCAAAGTTTGCCTCAGTTCTCACTTCACGACTTGATGCACAGTGAGTCAGCTCGATGAGTCAGCTCAAACATCAGGAGATGCTGGGAGGGAATCTCCCAATGATTTATGTCTTTTTTAAAGTTTAGTTTGTTCTTGCTATGTACTGTGTTACCTCTAGTGTATTTTATGATTCTGAGTTGTCATTCTCAATTCCTTCTGCTTTCTGCAGGATATCAGACACTGATTCAGCTAAAATACTTGGAGAATTCTATTCATAAAATATCAGTCAGCGTGGTATTCAATCTGTACAATAGATTGTTGTCCTCGTATGTGGGCCTTTGAATCAGCTGAGAGAGTTGAGGCTGCTTGAATCATAAAACAGGAATGAATCTGGGGAATGCATCAGCTGCCAGATGGATGTTTTAAAAGAGAACATCGGCCTAGTAATGGACGGATCCACACTTATCCTGGGAATGAATATTTAAGCTTTGAACCTGGCAAATCTACAGTGAGTCAAAGTTGAGCCTTTTGTCACTGAGTGTTCAGAGATACAGGCTACTTTTTACAGTCTGAAAGTTGGTTACTATGGCAGTCAGAAAAATGCAACTTAAGCGCAACACGTCCCTGAACGTGATACTTGATCTCACATTGTGTGCCCGTCCTAAACTCTGCACAACTTGCCTGTATCAAGAACACAGCAAGTTTCTGTTCCAACACTGTAAACCAAACAAAATCATTTAGATTGATGGATCAACATGTCGGCTTCTACATATCAGAGTTTCTCAACAACAAACTGAATTTCACAGTAAGTATGTTGTAAAGCAGGTCCTACGAGGGCCGCAATCCAGCAGATTTTCTATGTATTCCTGTTGCAGCACACCTGATTTAAATTACATGGATATAACAGCTTACCAGGTTCTGCATAATGATTCATTACCGTAGGACCATATGGTAAAGGAATCACTGTGGAGAAATATGGTATTAGAATCCTGCCATAATTTGAAACCGAAAGAAAATATTTTGAAACCTTGAAAGTCTGTGTTCTATGCTCTATGCTCTAAAATAATAGTTTAAACATCTGCAAGCATAATTTTGTAGTAGAACTTTTATTTTTCATAGGTGCAACATGTAAATTAGAATTTCAGCATCACATTTTCAGAGATTCAAACTTCCTGTTGAGCATTTTAAAAGTTTCCAATGCAATGTGAGATCTAAAAAAACTGCTGTGTGCGTGTTTGCAAAAACTTTTTGAAACCTTGGAACTTGAGTTTTGAAATGTTGAAAGGTTGCAATCATGTGATTTTTTTTTTTTTTTTTTTTGGCAGTATTTTCTTTTTTTTTTTTTTTTTTTTTTTTGGTGTAAAACTTAAACTAAAACTACGTGCCTTGATGTTCCAGACTCCGCGCTGCTCCTGACACTTTGTCTCATGAGATCTGTACAGGTGTGACGGATGGCATAGATTGTTGTTAGATTGCAGTTTTTCATGTTGTGGTGTCCAGCAATACATGGAAATTCAGTTGAACTAAGATGTAACTAAAATAAAGAATTCAGATTATCAAGAGGATCTTTGCAAGTCTGAAAATAAGCTCTAAAATAATAGTTTGAAAATCTGCAAGCATAATTTTGTACATATATAACAAAGCAGAGCAAATTTGCTCAGCATGACACAGCAGACAGACAATCATTCTGCCTGCCTTAATGCTGGACAAGATAAGTTTAAAAAAAACTCTGTCCTGACGTCTTAAAGCTGGAACTTGAAAGAGGTTGTACTTTTCTACATGACTATCTTGTTGGAAATTGAGTATTTAGAAAAAATTACAATTCAAAATAAAAAGAAAGCAGTTGTCTGTCCTTCCGTCCATCCTGTTAAAGTTGTGCACATACATTGCACTGGCTGTGTCAACACTGCGTTGTTGTCATACAATGCAAGACAGGGGAGACACTTTTCTGACAGGGTGGTCTGGATGGGAAGAAGCCTTCAAAATGCAGTCGAAGGTGTTGTCAAATCTATATTTAGATGTTGTAGAGTCTGAACTGCACAATCAGTAATGTGGTAGGAATCGAGTATAAACTTATATATCCAAAGACTTTTTGTATCTTTCACATGTTTCGTTTGATATGATTTGCAGGTGTGAACTTTGACTTGTCATATGGTTTTTAAATAGAATATTTAGGGCAAAATCAACAGATCAAAAACATTTCTTTTTAAAATACTGAAACTGACAGGATCCCAATACACAACTGGGATTATATTATTTTTCCTTGAAGCCTTCTGTGACTCACCTTGAGTAAAAAATCTGAGGATTTGTGCGCTGCATCAGAAACCTGGCAGCTTTATGGGCCTTTTTTCTTTCTTCCATCAGTTAAAACAGAAAAAAAAACATCTTTTATGTCTGTTGTGAGTGCATTGTGAGGAACTGAGCTGGCAGCATTCATTTGTTTGGTGTCTGCAGTAACCCTCTGTGTAATCACTAAATCTGTTTCTGAGAAAGCACTCCTGATTACACGGCCTCACCAAGACATTACCCTGCAATCAAAGCAATGCCAGCCTCTGATCTCCACAATCAGCTTTCATCCTATTCTGCATTATGCAAATTCCTTTTCTCATTAAGAGGCTAAAGTAAACAAATCACCACCTATTAAAGATTAAACTGCCATAGGTGGACAGGTTTTTTAAGACATGCGCCACACTAAACACACATGTAGGATGCAAAATGGCTTGAGGAAGCTTGTCATTTCATCCTCATTGGATGATTTTAGAGAAATTTAAACATTTCAGGGGTGATCCAGTTTCACAGGAGGGGAAAAAGTATCCAAATATCAGTATAAACTTGGCTAAATACTTCCGCAGTGTTATCTATCTCTCCACAGACCATCTGTACATTCTTTAACTTTTTTAGCACATGGTTAAAAATGCTGTGGATTATTCTGTTTTTATCTATTTGCTCTGACTTCATGTTTTAAATACATCATAGATGTTTATGAGCTGCTGTTTGAGGTGCATTGCAAACATGAATCCCTCTGGATCCTGACCCTTACAGCGTCAAGCAGCTGTATTGGTTTATTATTTATTTTAAGTAATTTTCTGAATGATAACATATATAGTTACATAAATACATATACTCATATACCTACACACATTGTCATATCAACATATGTAGTTTCATACATATAACAATCTAATAATACTATTGTACCTAATTAACATGTCTAAACGTCATATCACAGAGGTGGTAAAGACCTATTTTTCTTTTCTTTGCCTCCACGTGTGCATAACAATGGAATAGGTGTTGAGAAAGCGTTAAACTGAGCTTGTCTGTGTGTATGAGGCACTGACAGATGAGTGATGTTTGCACAGATCTGAGAACAGCCAAGAAGAAGTGGAATATGCTGGAGGAACAGTGTTAGTTCAGTTATTTATATTTTACTCCATTTTAACTAACAATGGGAAGATGTCCTTGCATGCCTAATGTGTTAGCTGATGTCCAGTTAATTACCTAAAACAACTGTCAGGAACTGAGGTCCAATAAGTCTGAAGCAGTTTTATTTATTTCCTACAGATTGTCTTGGCTTTGCTTATCGTCCAGCAGGTTATAGATATAGTCCACTTATGACGATTTAGAAAAAAAAAAAAAAGCAAAAAAACAAGGAAATGATGACAATTGCAAAAGCGGTCTCTCTTCCATGTTTTTTTTTTTTTGTTTTGTTTTTTGTTTTTTGTTTTTACAAATTTTTCTCTTACTATTAGGATAATTTATCCTGCAACATAGATTAAAGCTCATCCATTTTAACACCACAAGGTGGGTCTGATTGTACCTAGCTTGATTGTACTGAGACATTTCAGAAATTTTAATTTGATCGGGTTACACAAAGGCTAAACTTGTGATGCATCTTCTCATTGTTAAGTTTTACCACTCACTCATTCAAAAAAACCACACATGCAAATATAGACTAAGCCACCCCCCACCCCCTCCCCAAGCTAGAATGGTCCACAGTAAAATCAGATGTAATACAGTAACGACTTATTGAGCCCAACTTAATAATCAAAACTAGATAAATGATGTCATAATTATGGGGAAATGGCCTATAAAGGTCAATTAAGTTAAAATCATGAAGTTTCCATCAACTTTTTTTTGTCATTAAAGCTAAAAATGTTTATAAATAAATAGTGGAAATGGGGATCTAACAAGTGGAAATGCGCCAGCAGGGAAGGTCAGCAAAGACAGTCGAGGGGGGAGGTAATGGCACCATTAATACACACTGTGTGCCTTTGTCGACTAGCCAAAGCAACATCATGATGAACAGTTAACCTTTCACACAAGCAAAGTCATGCAGTGGTGTGAGTCTGAGCCAGGCTTGTTGCCAGACTGAAAGCATCCAGGTTCCATTTCAACTCTTAGCCAGGTTGAGGCTGAAAGGTCAAAGCACAGCCGGCTACACACCCACACAAACACACACACCACCACGCCGTTACACTGCAATCCTGTTACTTAAAGGGAAGTCAGCTGAGGAGCCAGAAAGTAATATTTGTGGCATTTCAGAAAGTTTTTCACCTGAAAAGGTCATGTATCATAAAATGTGTGCATCTCTTTCTGTAGCAAGAGGGCGGGTCATAACGCTGCATCTTTGATTAACTTCTTTTTAATTAGTAATTCTGCACTTCTGTTAATCAAAATGATGTACCAGCCTCTTAATAAATTGGCTGTTGCATATTTCTGTGGATTCTTATGATTGTCTGGTTAACTGCTGGAGCAGATACTGGCATGATTTGCTCATGTCCAGATGGAGACTCAGATGGCTTCTAGACACACAAGCAATAAACGAGCAGTGGTGTCTGCTCAATGATGGAACGTCTCACATGTATTAAAACCAGTGCACACTACCCTACTAAGAATGAGAAGGCATTTTCCTCTACACCGAACTCTTGGCTGATAGTTTTTAAATGTTTAGTATTAAATTTAACAGGATGGACGGAACATCGGCCTAGTAATGGACGGATCCACACTTATCCTGGGAATGAATATTTAAGCTTTGAACCTGGCAAATCTACAGTGAGTCAAAGTTGAGCCTTTTGTCACTGAGTGTTCAGAGATACAGGCTACTTTTTACAGTCTGAAAGTTGGTTACTATGGCAGTCAGAAAAATGCAACTTAAGCGCAACACGTCCCTGAACGTGATACTTGATCTCACATTGTGTGCCCGTCCTAAACTCTGCACAACTTGCCTGTATCAAGAACACAGCAAGTTTCTGTTCCAACACTGTAAACCAAACAAAATCATTTAGATTGATGGATCAACATGTCGGCTTCTACATATCAGAGTTTCTCAACAACAAACTGAATTTCACAGTAAGTATGTTGTAAAGCAGGTCCTACGAGGGCCGCAATCCAGCAGATTTTCTATGTATTCCTGTTGCAGCACACCTGATTTAAATTACATGGATATAACAGCTTACCAGGTTCTGCATAATGATTCATTACCGTAGGACCATATGGTAAAGGAATCACTGTGGAGAAATATGGTATTAGAATCCTGCCATAATTTGAAACCGAAAGAAAATATTTTGAAACCTTGAAAGTCTGTGTTCTATGCTCTATGCTCTAAAATAATAGTTTAAACATCTGCAAGCATAATTTTGTAGTAGAACTTTTATTTTTCATAGGTGCAACATGTAAATTAGAATTTCAGCATCACATTTTCAGAGATTCAAACTTCCTGTTGAGCATTTTAAAAGTTTCCAATGCAATGTGAGATCTAAAAAAACTGCTGTGTGCGTGTTTGCAAAAACTTTTTGAAACCTTGGAACTTGAGTTTTGAAATGTTGAAAGGTTGCAATCATGTGATTTTTTTTTTTTTTTTTTTTGGCAGTATTTTCTTTTTTTTTTTTTTTTTTTTTTTTGGTGTAAAACTTAAACTAAAACTACGTGCCTTGATGTTCCAGACTCCGCGCTGCTCCTGACACTTTGTCTCATGAGATCTGTACAGGTGTGACGGATGGCATAGATTGTTGTTAGATTGCAGTTTTTCATGTTGTGGTGTCCAGCAATACATGGAAATTCAGTTGAACTAAGATGTAACTAAAATAAAGAATTCAGATTATCAAGAGGATCTTTGCAAGTCTGAAAATAAGCTCTAAAATAATAGTTTGAAAATCTGCAAGCATAATTTTGTACATATATAACAAAGCAGAGCAAATTTGCTCAGCATGACACAGCAGACAGACAATCATTCTGCCTGCCTTAATGCTGGACAAGATAAGTTTAAAAAAAACTCTGTCCTGACGTCTTAAAGCTGGAACTTGAAAGAGGTTGTACTTTTCTACATGACTATCTTGTTGGAAATTGAGTATTTAGAAAAAATTACAATTCAAAATAAAAAGAAAGCAGTTGTCTGTCCTTCCGTCCATCCTGTTAAAGTTGTGCACATACATTGCACTGGCTGTGTCAACACTGCGTTGTTGTCATACAATGCAAGACAGGGGAGACACTTTTCTGACAGGGTGGTCTGGATGGGAAGAAGCCTTCAAAATGCAGTCGAAGGTGTTGTCAAATCTATATTTAGATGTTGTAGAGTCTGAACTGCACAATCAGTAATGTGGTAGGAATCGAGTATAAACTTATATATCCAAAGACTTTTTGTATCTTTCACATGTTTCGTTTGATATGATTTGCAGGTGTGAACTTTGACTTGTCATATGGTTTTTAAATAGAATATTTAGGGCAAAATCAACAGATCAAAAACATTTCTTTTTAAAATACTGAAACTGACAGGATCCCAATACACAACTGGGATTATATTATTTTTCCTTGAAGCCTTCTGTGACTCACCTTGAGTAAAAAATCTGAGGATTTGTGCGCTGCATCAGAAACCTGGCAGCTTTATGGGCCTTTTTTCTTTCTTCCATCAGTTAAAACAGAAAAAAAAACATCTTTTATGTCTGTTGTGAGTGCATTGTGAGGAACTGAGCTGGCAGCATTCATTTGTTTGGTGTCTGCAGTAACCCTCTGTGTAATCACTAAATCTGTTTCTGAGAAAGCACTCCTGATTACACGGCCTCACCAAGACATTACCCTGCAATCAAAGCAATGCCAGCCTCTGATCTCCACAATCAGCTTTCATCCTATTCTGCATTATGCAAATTCCTTTTCTCATTAAGAGGCTAAAGTAAACAAATCACCACCTATTAAAGATTAAACTGCCATAGGTGGACAGGTTTTTTAAGACATGCGCCACACTAAACACACATGTAGGATGCAAAATGGCTTGAGGAAGCTTGTCATTTCATCCTCATTGGATGATTTTAGAGAAATTTAAACATTTCAGGGGTGATCCAGTTTCACAGGAGGGGAAAAAGTATCCAAATATCAGTATAAACTTGGCTAAATACTTCCGCAGTGTTATCTATCTCTCCACAGACCATCTGTACATTCTTTAACTTTTTTAGCACATGGTTAAAAATGCTGTGGATTATTCTGTTTTTATCTATTTGCTCTGACTTCATGTTTTAAATACATCATAGATGTTTATGAGCTGCTGTTTGAGGTGCATTGCAAACATGAATCCCTCTGGATCCTGACCCTTACAGCGTCAAGCAGCTGTATTGGTTTATTATTTATTTTAAGTAATTTTCTGAATGATAACATATATAGTTACATAAATACATATACTCATATACCTACACACATTGTCATATCAACATATGTAGTTTCATACATATAACAATCTAATAATACTATTGTACCTAATTAACATGTCTAAACGTCATATCACAGAGGTGGTAAAGACCTATTTTTCTTTTCTTTGCCTCCACGTGTGCATAACAATGGAATAGGTGTTGAGAAAGCGTTAAACTGAGCTTGTCTGTGTGTATGAGGCACTGACAGATGAGTGATGTTTGCACAGATCTGAGAACAGCCAAGAAGAAGTGGAATATGCTGGAGGAACAGTGTTAGTTCAGTTATTTATATTTTACTCCATTTTAACTAACAATGGGAAGATGTCCTTGCATGCCTAATGTGTTAGCTGATGTCCAGTTAATTACCTAAAACAACTGTCAGGAACTGAGGTCCAATAAGTCTGAAGCAGTTTTATTTATTTCCTACAGATTGTCTTGGCTTTGCTTATCGTCCAGCAGGTTATAGATATAGTCCACTTATGACGATTTAGAAAAAAAAAAAAAAGCAAAAAAACAAGGAAATGATGACAATTGCAAAAGCGGTCTCTCTTCCATGTTTTTTTTTTTTTGTTTTGTTTTTTGTTTTTTGTTTTTACAAATTTTTCTCTTACTATTAGGATAATTTATCCTGCAACATAGATTAAAGCTCATCCATTTTAACACCACAAGGTGGGTCTGATTGTACCTAGCTTGATTGTACTGAGACATTTCAGAAATTTTAATTTGATCGGGTTACACAAAGGCTAAACTTGTGATGCATCTTCTCATTGTTAAGTTTTACCACTCACTCATTCAAAAAAACCACACATGCAAATATAGACTAAGCCACCCCCCACCCCCTCCCCAAGCTAGAATGGTCCACAGTAAAATCAGATGTAATACAGTAACGACTTATTGAGCCCAACTTAATAATCAAAACTAGATAAATGATGTCATAATTATGGGGAAATGGCCTATAAAGGTCAATTAAGTTAAAATCATGAAGTTTCCATCAACTTTTTTTTGTCATTAAAGCTAAAAATGTTTATAAATAAATAGTGGAAATGGGGATCTAACAAGTGGAAATGCGCCAGCAGGGAAGGTCAGCAAAGACAGTCGAGGGGGGAGGTAATGGCACCATTAATACACACTGTGTGCCTTTGTCGACTAGCCAAAGCAACATCATGATGAACAGTTAACCTTTCACACAAGCAAAGTCATGCAGTGGTGTGAGTCTGAGCCAGGCTTGTTGCCAGACTGAAAGCATCCAGGTTCCATTTCAACTCTTAGCCAGGTTGAGGCTGAAAGGTCAAAGCACAGCCGGCTACACACCCACACAAACACACACACCACCACGCCGTTACACTGCAATCCTGTTACTTAAAGGGAAGTCAGCTGAGGAGCCAGAAAGTAATATTTGTGGCATTTCAGAAAGTTTTTCACCTGAAAAGGTCATGTATCATAAAATGTGTGCATCTCTTTCTGTAGCAAGAGGGCGGGTCATAACGCTGCATCTTTGATTAACTTCTTTTTAATTAGTAATTCTGCACTTCTGTTAATCAAAATGATGTACCAGCCTCTTAATAAATTGGCTGTTGCATATTTCTGTGGATTCTTATGATTGTCTGGTTAACTGCTGGAGCAGATACTGGCATGATTTGCTCATGTCCAGATGGAGACTCAGATGGCTTCTAGACACACAAGCAATAAACGAGCAGTGGTGTCTGCTCAATGATGGAACGTCTCACATGTATTAAAACCAGTGCACACTACCCTACTAAGAATGAGAAGGCATTTTCCTCTACACCGAACTCTTGGCTGATAGTTTTTAAATGTTTCGTATTAAATTTGCTTTCAATGTTTAAATACATACGTTTGTGTTGGATGATGACAAATGAGAAAGGATCAAAATTCTCTTATTAACAACATGGCAAAATTACAGTATTTTTAGATGAAATACCTGACAAAAAGTTAATGACCTGAAAAAGAAGCAGGATTACAGCGTCGAGCTGGAATTTTGCACAAATTGTCTCGTGTTTCAGTAGTGGGAAATCATTTCTTTTTTCTTATATAGAAGAACTTTGTTGTTGGTTACTACTAGTTAGTTACTATTAGTTAGATATAATATTTAGGTCAAATATGTTTATTGTGAACAAATTAATAATTAAAAACAAAACTAGATACAGTATTCTGAACATTTTATATTTATTTTAACTCAACAGATTGCAGCCACCCATATGCATTGAAATAAAATATATAAAAAATACGTATTTACAACAAAAGTCTCTTTGTGTTCAAGCACAAAACCAAAATATGCACGGATGTTCAAAAGAAAAAAGGTAAATCTGGCCATTAGGTAGTGCAGCTCTTTATATATTTGGAATACTGCTCAAATAAACAAAACACTATCCTACTATTAAATATTCTGTAAGGCACATAAAAACATTCTTACCTTTAATACCTCTCTGCATGAAGTAGTGTCTGTACTTCCAGTTCAAAAATGCTACTTTAGAATTTCCCTGGAATGTTGTCATTTTCCCAGTTTGTTTGTCTGAATCTAAATCCTAGACTGTATTTTATATTTCATATTCCTAGATTGTATTTTATGTTATAGAAAATAAATACAATTGTTGGCGTATGTGCACTTCAAAGATTGCAGACCATATTGAGACACAGGCTTCGTGCTTGTAGCGTGAAGTGAAACACCCAGCCTCAGCGGAACACTCAGACTACGGTGTTTGCCCACCCAGCCAGTCATTATCATCGCATTTGAAAGGATTTCATCAATCATTACAAACTCCTGCTCTCCTGGCAGCTGATGAGTGGCTGTCTGGCCTGACACGGCTGTGCTGCGAATCAAGTTATAGCAACACAACAAATTATTATTATTACTATTAGTAGTAGTAGTAGTAGTAGTAGTAGTAGTAGTAGTAGTAGTAGTAGTAGTAGTAGTAGTAGTAGTAGTAGTA
>JBAMHX010000022.1:5550139-5570228 GCA_037177515.1 Pseudomugil tenellus
AAACCCAAGGGTAAACAACCCATCAGACGGTTTGGGGGGGGGGGGAGATCAAGGGTTGTCCCCCCCCCCCCCCCCCCCCCCAGGCCCACCAAGGGGACCCCACAGTCCCACCCAATCATCCCACCAGCCCATTCTCCCATATATGCACACACGTTCCCTGTCTCGCTCCACACCCCGAACCTCCTATCCCCCAAACCCCAACCACACATGACCCCCGCACAGACACACAACCATCCCCAACCAGCCACATCTAATCCCCAAATCCCCCACATACACCCCACCACGCGACACCACCTTCTCACAGCAATCCCTCCACATACCCACCAACCACACATGTAACCCAAAACACCCCATATACACTCATCTGCCCACTCTCCTGCCCATACACACACTCACAGCCCACACCCACTCAAACGTACACACCCACCAACACATGCAACCCCAGACACACAGTTTATGTTAGGTTACGTTAGTTTCCAGACACAAACCCTGAGGACCAGAGGACGGACAAACACCCCGCCCCAGCGGCAGACCAGGTCTTTCCAGAACCCCCACCCGGTGCCGGCCGACACCCCGGTCCCCAAAGAAAGAGAGCCCACACCCGCCCACCCCACCCCGAGCACCCCGGCCACCCGCCACGGGCCCAACGACCACCGCCCGTCCACCAGGACTAAGTGATGGAGCTAATCGGGATAGGTTGCAGCTACCTGTGACCCTGAACTGGATGAATCGGTTGAGAAAATGGATGGATGGATGAATTCAGTGACCTCAGCTGCACCCAAAAAGTGCTTTAGCACTTGTCAAATAAAGGCAGCTTGAAAGGCTCTCACTTTGCTAAGAGTTTTGTCCATTCAGAGACACCATACCAAAAGTGGTAACATAAGTACGGAGCTGCCAGGTTCAGTTTATTGACCCACAGAAAATATATACAAACGACTCTTTTTAAGAGAATAAACACATTATAGCAATTAGATATATAAAAAAGTATTTAATATTATTTTTTTGTCTATTTTGAGCTTTAATTTTGTTGCATGCTGCAGCTTTAAAATGGCACATATGCACAAGTCGCAGCTGACAGACAGGAGTTTCCTTCCACTGATCAAAAATGGAATTTTAATGGAATGAAAACTGTGAAGAGCTCAAACTGTCTTGTTTCATATGAAGTCTAGAAGTGGAAACACAAGCAGTTGCCTCATCTATCTCTATGGCAACGCGTCCAAGCAAGGACACACACAAGGGCAGCAAATGCATGAGCTACTTTACACAAAGACAAACACAACTTGGAAGTGGTCCTACTTCATTACATGCAGTACTCAAAATAGTCATGGTAATATCTTTAGTGTGTTATTTTGTAACCCTTTTGGCCTTGTGGCACTCCAGCTTCCTCTTCAAAACATTTCAATTAATTTGATCCATGTTTCTAAATTGAGCCTCAGAAGAAGAGTTAGTTGTTCTCATAAAAAAGGCAATGAAATAAAATAAATTAAGCTACATAGTTTGAATCCAAACGCAGTTTTTAATTAAAATACAGATGACGAGTGAAAAGTGATGACAGGTTTAGTTTAAAGCAAGACAAGATGGCTGACAGACGTACAGTAGATCGGAGGATCTACACTTTTCTCATCACACTTGACAAACCTCGTCGGCAGCTACACTACACTAACTTCATGATGCTTTCCATTTTCACATTCTGTCAAATACTTCTACAGTGTCAGTGTTTAAGTACACTCCAGCACAGACACACTGAGAAGTCTCTGTCTGCAGGTCATTAATCTAAAGCTGAGACGTTAAGATGGACTTTCTGACACAAATTGAAACATGGAACAATGTTGTCTGATCATCTCCTTTCGTTCCCATATGGAAGCATTTGTTTGTTTAGCTTTGATTTCTGCAAGCAAGTGCAGTGAAATCTCCTTTTTTTATTTATTTAAGACAGCAGCTATTGGATGTTACTCTTGCTGGATATGTCAAGAAGATGAATTATCCACACCTCTTCCCTCTTTTCTTATTTCACCTTTATTTTACAAAAGAGAATTCATCTGTATGCAAAGAAGTCTCCTTTCACAACCTAAATTAAAATGCCATTTTATATTCATCAGCACAGAGGGTGGTGCTGTCTGTATCTGTTTGCGGCTAGCTGAGGTGGCCAGTTGGGAGCTCTGTGAGCATTCCCAGTGGGTTGCTTCACAGCTGTGCTGGTGTTCCAGTTGGGAGAGAAAACAACTACTTTGACTACGATATATTTTATCTGCCTGGCAGGCAAACTTTGTGTTTACTGTGCTTGTGACTGCAGCTCTAGGACTGCTACCCTCTGAAGCATCGTCCAACACAAGTGGTCAAAGGTGATTTCGACCATTTAATCTGGCTGCAAGAGTTTATTTAATTAATCCCTTGACAAACATAATAAAAAGGATTTGAAACTGTGAAACGTGATTATGGAAAAATGCATTGAGGG
This sequence comes from Pseudomugil tenellus, assembly GCA_037177515.1. NCBI lineage: Eukaryota > Metazoa > Chordata > Actinopteri > Atheriniformes > Pseudomugilidae > Pseudomugil > Pseudomugil tenellus. Next base: position 5,552,595 of record JBAMHX010000022.1, read on the forward strand.
GCTGAAAAGCTTAACTGCAGCAAGTCTGAGGCAGTTGAGACAGACAACCAGAAAAACATAAATGTGAAGATAAAAGTATTACTTTCACAGAAAGCAGTTTGTTCAAACCCTAGAAGGCAAAATTCACAGGTCAGAATAGATTGAAAAAAACTGATGATAAATAAAAATGTGATAAATTATGATTTAGTAAAATGAGACATTGTTTTTTTTTTTTTTCAAAAAATGGCTCTTTACATTTCTAGAAACCTCAAAACTTTAGATTTACATGTCATAATCTGGTGAGTGAATAATTTTATTTTTTTAGTAGTTGTAGTATTTATGCATCTGAACAATGTCTATGTGCCTTAGGTGGTGCATATTTAAATGAATAAATGGATAACACCCTAATTTGACCACACAGTGCACCAGTGTGTGTGTGCAATAAGCCAAGAGGTGTCTGGTACCTGCATTTTATTTGGGGAATTAAAGATTAATGTTATTAAAATTGGTTTGCATAATATTTTAAGCTATGCAATGGCAGGATTTTGTTTGATATTTACTTCATCGTAACAGCACATATTCGGCACTTTATTGATAGCTCAAAATAATACGGGTAAAAACTTCTAATTTGTAATACTGCATGATTAATGCACATGAAAATCACGCATAAAAAATTTTAGCAACTCTGTAACAACGATAATGTTCAAACCAGCTCATTTAGTCATTTCTCTGTATAACACTGCTTCCACACCATTATTTTACACTTCGCATTTACTGGAACAAACATCACATCTTACTAATCTAGGGCTCTAATATAAAAGGACTGAAACTTTGGAAATAAGAGAATAAATTGCAAATAAGAAAACCGCATCTTTTTCTGACCCTGGCTCCAATGCTATTTTACATGAGTTTGAAACGTCCACTCTCTGTGTGATCCAGGGACTCCAATGCAGCGATCTGAAACCACTCAGTTCAGAGTTTATTGGGCACCAATTGGGTCAAACACTGCTTGCCAGTCAGTGAGGCAATCTTGGAAGAAAAGGTGAAGACAAAAGAGCAAAAATAATCAAACTGTCCAAACAGTCCAGGCGTGTTTGAAAGATCAGGAGCAAAAACAGGCCTATCACAGAGCAGGAAGAAATAAACGGAGCAGACTGCATTGACTGCCAGAGAACAAAGACAATCTGACAAAATTGAACTAAAACTCACTAATTCAACAATCACACATTAGTAAAAGTACGATTTTACACATGCGGTGACAGCTTTACAATTATCTAAAACAGAACGATTTTTCTTTGTGCTGTGTTGCCTGTCAAAGATAAAATACTCCTGGATTCTAGAGTAAAGGCACATTTTTTGTTATAACATACTTCATGTACAAGATTATTCAAAGTCATTTACATAAAAGATAAAAAGCGTTGTAGCTGGGGAGCGGTTCGAACAGTAGCCTTTCCGTGTGGAGTTTCTGTTCTTCCTGTGTATGCTGGGCTTTTCTCTGGGTACTTGTCTCCCAGCATCCAAATACAAGGGTGTTGGGTTAATTGGTTGCTCTGAATTGTCCCTCGGAGTAAGTTTGAGTGGGAGTAGTTGTTTGTCTCCGTGTTGGCCTGTGATGGTGACTTGTCCAGGGTGTACCCTGCCTCTCACCTGCAAATTACTGGAATAGTAGCTTCCCAGCGATTCTGGATTGGATGAATGGTGTCTGAAAGTCTTACCACGTCTATAACCATGTCACTAACTGTGTCTGGGGGGTCCACACTATAACCACTTATTTACTACATAGATCTGCGGTCTGTAGTAGACTACATGGTGCATCATTCTGTTGGTGATTTATTGTATATTTAACCTGATTTGATGTTTGTGTCAAATGTGCCATTTTGAGATCTTGCCAGCAATGCATTGTGGTCTAAATTGACCATCGACGCTCACTGCTTCTCAGATGCATGGAGGTAAATTTGACTGCATTTTTTTTTCTCTCTGTACATTCGTACACTCCTAGAATATGACGTGATAACAATATAGATGCGTAAATTAAATATTGTAGAAATAATCCTTAAATATAAACTTTGCTTTTATTAATTATATTTGCTTTTTTTAAATGTATTATTGAGTATCATGCTGAGCATTGTGTGGCTAATGTTTTTGTTTATTGTTTTTGCAGCTGTGGCATGCGTGTATGGTCCAAAACAAATTTCCCACTTGTGGGACATTAAAGTTTTACGTTACCTTTATAATAGGAATAACAGATGTCTTGACCTGGAACAATACCTTTCTGAAATGATATGTTATACTTGATCTTTATTCTTGCATTTGTGTTTCAGTGGAACTGAACCTCCAAGTTTATTCTGTCCATCATTCTGTGTTTTAACCCACAGTTAAGAGTTAAATCTTTAGTTCGTGGACCTGATTGATTCTTGAACAATTTTCTCCCATGAATCATTCTCTTTAGCAGTAGCAGTGTTCCTCTCTTTGCATTCCATGTATGCATGTATGAGAACCTTCTGTGGGGTGAAATAACTAGCACACTTTCTGTGAGTGGTTGCCATGGTGAATTCAGGTATCGGCGCTCCATTGATATTGGCTTTTTATTGTGGCTTGTGCACGTGTCTAAGTCTGAATAAAGACAAAGTTGGTTTGAGTGTGAGCATGAAAAAACTAAACATGAATCAGATTTATTTTCTGCCCAAACTGACCTGGGTTCAGGTCTTTTTGTTTTCCTGGATGAACTGATTGGAATACTTGGGTTTGTTTTATTTGGTTTGTTTTTTTCAGTTACCAGTGTTGTGGGTGATAACTAGCTTGTAAACTTAAAGTGGTTCTGGGTTTTCTTTGAGTTGCTTGCAGGGTGTAAAGTGTTCAGCCTTGCTTCTGTGTGTGCTCCACTTTTCTGTCTTGCTCTGACTTTCTTTGTTGGTTCAGATCTCTTCTTGTAATCAGGCATCTTTTGTGTGGTCTCATTTGTATTCTTTCTGAAACAAGTTTGTCCCTTTGTGCACTTGGCCTTCATTTTATTTTCTTTTTCTCTTTCTTACGTGTACGCAACTTTCTTTTTACAGAAGTGCACAAAAAAGTTTGTTATGAAAAATACAGCCCTGAGACTGTTTTCACATTCAAAACTATTGAAAGGTTTTCTTAATGAATTCCTATTTCCCACAAAGTAAAAACGTCTGTTTTGTCCTATTTGCTCACCAGCCATGAAGGTTTCACTAAAAAGCCGACACACTGCTTTGACAGTGAGGGCTAAAACAGTACCAGGTATCCATATATATATGCAATTATTGTCTCATTCATAACAACAAGATTATCCAAGTATTATCCACAAATATTTTATACACAAACACTCACTGTCTGTATGAGTCACACTCTGAAGGTCAGCCGGTCATTTTAACCATTTAGACAATAATGAGCAATCAGCAGTGAAACAAATCACTGCTGCTTCTCGCCTGTTAGCCTCATTATAAGCGTGTGTGTGTGTGTGGTTGTGTGTGTAAGTGAAAATATTTGAGAGGACCTGCAATGATATGGTGACCTTGAATTGTGCAGACAGATAATGTTTTGCTTGTTGGGATTTTCTCAAAGTAACAACATGTAACCTTTAAATAAAATTACGGTTCTATTAAAACTAATGGAAATATTACACAGCTTCTATTAATTATTAAAAGAATAAGCTTTAATTGAGAGGCAAGAAGACTGTGTAATTGCTAGTTACTACCTGTGCATAACTACAGCTTTTTTTCTTTAAAGTGTGTTTTAATGGTCAGTCTGCACCTTGCTGCAATTGTGTTTCTTGTACAAGACCATTAAAAACCTAACACACTCCCAAAATATAGATTTATATCGTTAAATTGGTAAAAGTATATTTGTATATTTGAAGCACTGAATCAAATAGAGTTTTATTTTAAAATAAAACAAGGGAAGGTGATATTTCCGTCATAATCTGTGTTTCCATTAGTTTTTCTCCAAATAAAAGCGATATCGCTTAAAGTTCACCTAAAGTACAACTATGATTAGCAGGTGTTTCCACTGAAGTATATGTAGCTTCCTTTGAGGAGGATGGAGATAGAAAAGATTTAGCTGTTTGGAACAACTATTTTGGTTGCTGCATCCTCATTAGAAGAAAGCAGCGGGGCATAGTTTATAGGCAAAGTTAGCGAGCAGAAGAGAGGATTCTCAGCCAAGAATGCTATCACAAAAAGCCGTTAAATTTCTTTAATCATTTGTAAAAAAAAAAAAAAAAAAAAAAAAAAAAAAACATACATTGTCCATACATAGATCACTGTCTTTATTTGATACAGTATGAGCTGGTCACCTAACCCCAACATAACATTCAGCAATGCAATAAAGCGTTTCTATTCCACTTTTGTGATGTACTATATTGACATATTGGATAAATGACAGTTCAAAAACTTTTTAACAATATTTGAAAGGTTTTATATATTATGGTGTTTCCCTTGATCAGTTTTTAATCGCAAGGTTGAGGTTGTGTGCAGTTCTAGGGTACCCAGGGCAACTGTGGCACAAAAAGCAGACAGGATTGTCGAGCTGCACTGACATATACTGACAAAGCTTCTAGTGATCCACATATAGGAACTGTTCCACTGAAACATGCAGAGCTGATGGCACAGCGAGAAGATTGAGTCTTCTTACCAGCAACAGCAGCAGAAGTAGAAAAACTTTTATACTGGATTAAAAGTAAACAAGACTTTCAGAATAAACGAAACCAGGCCTTCCATTTATAAAAAGCTCAACAATCTGGTGCTGAATAAAGACCAGCGTATATGAACTGCAGCTGTCCTTCAGGTCCCTGCCAGACCAAAGAGACAGCAATGCCAACACACACACACACACACACACACACACAGGAAAGACACAGAAGGACAGACAGCAGAGACTCATGACTATTTCAGCTGCTGGGGGACGTGACTAAGTGCAAAGTCAGGAGCAGATGAGGGGAATTCACAGTCATGTAGCACGTAAACACTCTTAAAGGAACTTTATCTAAATACAACATGACGACATACCAGGAATTTATATTACCTGAAATTTGTGTAACTGGGAGTAAGATTTCATGGCAATCTTGATAGTTTACGTTGTCCCCACCTTGCAAATTCTGGCAAGATTTGTTCTCAACAAGCTGATGCTAGTCAGGCCCATCTCAGCTGTTATGGTCCTTCAGCTTCTGCCGAAACGAACCTATTTACGTACGTAACAGGAGCATAAATGTGTCTTTAAACAGTGTGAACAGAAGTGCAGAATGCTGCAAGTATGCCCCACCTTCAGCATGCTGTCCTACAACCCAGAGATTAGAAGATAAATGAGACATAACAATGAAAATGTTTTAAAAGAAAATATCATTGTAAAAATCATTTTCTTCGGTAGAAACTTTTTGGGTCTGAACGACCCGATAGATGCATTTAAAAAGATCATATGATTAATTGTGTTAAACTTTAAGCCTTCAAACCCTGTTTCACACTGACTGTCTTTAAACACAACACACACACATCCTTCCCCACATTTGGTTATCCCATCAGTGGGATGTTTCAGGCTCATTAATAGAAATAATAATTACTCACTGGCATAATCTTAGTGCTCCACTGGGATTACTGGTTTTTATTCAGCCTGGACGTCCTATCTTGACGTTCTAATTGGAAGATTGTGTAAAATAATGAGATATGGTGTAAGGCATTATGGCTTCATTATTCAAATCTCACATGGGTTAACAATCTGGGGTTATGATGACATATATTGTGATTGACTGTGTGTTTCATGAGATAAAGGAGTTCACAGCACAGCCAGCTAAATGTCTTAATTAGCTCTAAATCTTCAGGGATTTGTCACATTTGCTGTGTTGTAATTTATACTCTTCTAATGTCATGATCATCCACAGCAAACAGTGATTGACTTCTGTTTTCTCTTTCCTTCCACCAAATGAAAGTGATGAAATGAATACAGATGTCTGTACAAAAGTGAGGTGAATGGAATATCTGGTCACATTCATTTATTAATCCTGATTAAAGTTATTTTAGATTCAGGATTACTTATACAGAATTTAAAAAGCATCTCTTTTGTTGGGGGTTGCTTTGAAATATAATCCTAAATAAACTTTAATGTACAAAAATAATACTATGATATTTTGAATTATATTGTGCAATGGTTAAGTATTTTCATTACACAATGAAAATGGAGGGGTAGACATTTGTTTGAAACAATTTATTTATTTATTTTACATTTTAATTACCGATATTTTTCTACTGTTATGTATTTATTTCATGCTTGCTACATCTGGCATATGTAAGATGAGATGAGAGTTTATTCATCTCTTAATGGGGATATTTACATGCCACAGCAGCAAGGATGCACAGGACAGGGGATAGGACACGGACACAGTAAGATGGGGCAATTTCAACAAAAATAGCAATAATAGTTTGTACATATACTAAATATCAAGAAATATAAAAAAATAAAAAAAGTAAAAAAAGAAATAAAAAATAAATGTAACTAATATTAATCAGTAATTTGAATATTACTGTACTTAGTGGTGGGAACCATTGCAGACTGGTAAAGTGTCCATATGATTATGTGGGTTTTATATGGAGCTGTTGGCTGAGTTGTTGCATTTACGTTTGTACATTCATTAATATGCATTATCCCATTCAAATGAAAGACCAAGTAAAGTAAAATTCCCATAAAATCTCATCAGTGAGACCAGAACAGAGTCTGCTAAGCCACTTTGCTTGTCCAAACACGCAGCTTTACAGGTCACAGTGAACTTTTAAGCTGTTGCAACTCATACTTCTCAGCCACATTACAGCATCTGCAACATGTTTTTCAGTGGCAGAGAAATTCTAACCTCATACTTCATGTTTTGGAGCTTAGGATGGTTAATCTTCATCAGCAATTGTCTGACAATCCCAGACAAGCGTATTTTCATTTCACACCAGCCACCAGCAGATGTTCAGACGCTGAGGAGATAAAATGGTTTTATGCTTGCTTGTTATTTAAGCGTTGAAATGAGCATAATGTTGGATGTTTGTGCAGAACTACTAGAAACAACATCTTCTGACAGTAAAGATCTGTTCCTGCATTTTCTTTTGCTAAAAGTATTGAAGATGATAGTTACTACCATAGGTCTGTCCAGCTCATTAGACTAAAGTAGAGAACCTCTAATGATGGCTGAACTCACACTGCAGACCCACTGAAGCTGTGAATTATTTTTGCAAATCATTTTCAATAGCACCCGTGTTCCCATTTAAACTAAAGCGAAGAAAAGCAGTTTAATTAGTCCCAGAGCTGGCATGAGCTCCCCGTCATTGATATGTGGCCTTCTCTCCATCGATCTATCTTTCCATGTTACATTGCTACACTGGATGTCTCATCTTTCCTGTAACAACATAATAAGTGTATGAACTTGGTGGTCGGGTTTGATCATTAAGTCCTGCTGCATCATATCTGCTCAGGGACGATACAGAGAGCATGATGGTGATCATAACATATGTTGTTAAAGATTCAGATGTGATGGAACATGATCTACAGCAAAAATGTATTAACGCTTCTGCATCTGAAGATTCTGTCACTATGCAGAGATGTAACATAAAAGCACAAGTAGATTCCCACTGCATGGTCTTGTAGTGTTACAGCAAGTTTTTGGCAAACTTCACTGTAATAAATACAATCAAATAACTATTACAAGTAAATAAAGATTCTGATGCTGCATAGGTTTTTGAAAGGTGTTCTCTTGCTACTGGTTTTTTATGTTGTGGGATATTTACACAACTGCTCTGTAATCTGCACAGGAACAAAATGTTATCCCAACACAGGAACTTTCTTCTGCAGGCGCAGAAGAGGTGCTGTAAGATTCAGTAGATCTATGCAGAGTTTCAGAAAGAGCCCAACACCATGGTCTGACATGAGAATAAGGGGGAGTTTGGCTCCTCAAAAAAGCAAATGAGCTCACCTGAGTCATAAAAAACAGTTAACTTTCAGTTTGTATGGTATTTTCCATAAAGTTTCAGGATGGTTTTTAACGTAGCACATTGTCAGTGTCTTATTTATTCATTTAATATGCTAAATCTCCACAAGCGATCCATTTACTTTCTTTCAAAACGGTGGACCGCTGCATCATTAAAGTATTGTGAGCCTCCCAGGCGGCAACCACTTAATTTGCTGCTTTTTGTGGTTGATAAAAGAGCTTTCCTCGTCTATACGAGATGCTTCTGACTTTATTTTCTATACACGTTACTGGCAGACTGGTGTAACCTTGTTTTTTAACCACACTGCATGAATATATACGCACATGCATGTAACTCAAGAAGTCATGGTGCATTGCCAAAATGACCCTGGGTAACATGCACCCTGACAAACACCATTTAGATTTGCAGCTTTGTTCCTGTTCAGTCTCTCCGGTTGCTTCTTCAGCCACAAATAGAGACAGACAGTATGGAGGGGGAGGCAGAGGAGGTCTTATTGTGTCCTGATGTGAGGCAGATGAAGCTGTTTTAAGGTCCGTGACTGAGCTGCAGGCTGACGGAGTGGAGGTGTGACAGGTTGTGTGCTTGGGGAAGAATGTCACGTCTGTTTGACTGGAGGTGGGGATGGATAATGTAATTGATATGAAGAGAGCCTGTTGGAAAACATGTTCAGGTTATTCGTTCTGTCCAGACCTCCATCCCTCCTTATCTTGAATTCTGTGATCTTACAATGTGAAATGATGCTGCACCTGTGAAGGAGGTTTAAAGCATAGCCAGTGAGGCTTCAAGAGGTTTTTTCCTCACCATGCTCAAGTTGACTTGTTGGACACAAGAAACCTTTGCTTATTTAGGCTGTACTTCAGTCCTAAAACCAGGTCATAACATTAGGGTATTTATTACAAAGACAGTGTAATTTAAATCTAACTTCACTCTGGACAAGAACAAAATCTCAAGGTTTGGTTGAATTTGTCAGAAGCGGTTAAAGCCAATCCAAAATATCACAATTATGAAGCTTAATTTTTTTAAATATAGATATTTTTTTCCATCTCAAAAAAGCATTTCAGAAAATAGCCATTTGCTCCTCACTTCAGATGTGAAGACACTTTCTAGTCTTGTGGATCTTGCCAGAGTGGATTCTCTAAAAAAAGAATCTCCATTTAACACCTTGTAGAGGTTTACGTCACTATTTCTCTTGAATACTACATGACAAAGTTAAGCTAAATGTAAGCAGGGTGGATGGCGTGTTATCCCTTTAAGGCACAGGTGTCCAACTCCAGTCCTCAAGGGCCGATATCCAACAGGTTTTTTATTGTCTCCATATGCCCAACACACCTGACCAGAATAAATGAAAAAGTTGGCAAGAAGCTGTTTGATCCATTTTAGTTGAACCAGGTGTTTTATTGCAGTAAACAAAACCAAACAAAAACCTGCCGGATACCGACAGTCAAGAACTATAGTTTGACATCCCTGTCTTAGGGCTTGCCGCCACAGAGGCCATTTTTGAATATTTCAGTGCCTGAACTCTTAAACTTGCCAGTTCTCATAAACTCTCTCCGCCCCAGAGACTTTTCATATATGCTGATCTGCAGTCTGTATTCCAGAGAGAATACCAAAAAGCCCAGCTGGAAGCCTCGGGGTTTCACTTTATGAACTGCCTGCTTTATGCAGCCTGCAGCCTAATAATTTGAGAATTTAGTGAAGCTTCTTCTATTTGACTTAAGCTTGTTAATCAATGCATTATGATCCTGGTATATGCAGGACAGATCAGAGCACTGGGAGGGATTGGCAGGAGCTAAACACTGGGAGCTTTGTAAAGATTCAGAACTCTGGCTTTGGAGCTCCAGCACACCTGAACTGGGACTTAGTGGGGAAGTTGGAATCACAAAGGGAATATGAAATACTTCAAATGGCAAAAATCCACAGAGTAATATTGGAAAGATGGGGAGTCTCGACTGGGATTCAACATCGGTTTCTGTGTATATTTTGGTTTTTAGTTATATTTATGTAGACGGAAGTGAAATGTCCCTCCCGAGCTTCTGTACACCCAGGAAGAACCTATAAACCTCCGTGTCACATATGTAGAGTTTTTATTTAATAATTTGTCTTCTTTTATTTGTGAGACCACGAAAACATTTTTCCATGAGTTCTGGTTGTGTTTACCCTCCATGTGTTGCTTTTTATTTGTGTTTCAGGCCGTGTTTAAACAGACTTTCGCCATCTGCACTGAGGAATTTGGTAGCAATTGTCCCTCGATGGTTTCCTGCTTTGAGATTATTGAGCAACTGGTGTTTAGTCCAGGCATTAGTTGTTCTAACTTATATTGTCATTTTTATTTGGACATTGTTTAAAGATCTTTCCCCAAAAGATTGTTTTGATCTGGTCTTAATACATTTGTGTGTTCATTGTGGCTTCAGACTCTTGTTTGGAGGTGTTGTAGGGCTGGTTGGTGGACATGTGCAGTGAAAACTTTAACCCACTTTAACGTACTCTGTGACTAGGTCTGACCATTTCTTTGCTGGATTCTGGTGAGTATTGCTGTTTTCCATTTATTTCCATTTTTTTCTTCTGTTTCGATAAGCTTCTACTATGTTACAAGATTTATTTCCATCCAGTGTCGCACTGATTTTTCATCAAGATATTGCGTTGATGGTGGAGTTCTCCAGCACATCCCAAAGATTCTCAATGAGGTTCAGTGGACTCTGTGGAAGCCAATGTATGTGTGGAAATTACGTGTTTTGCTCCCTGAACCAGTCTTTCCCAATATGAGCCTGATGAATTCTGGCATTGTCATCTTGGAATATGCCTGTGCCATTAGGAAAGAAAACATCCATTGATGGAAACACCCACTCATTCAGTATATTCAGGTGACCTCATTCTTCAAGCACATACTGATGCTGAAGCAGGACCTGATCAAATGTACAGTAGGCACTATGCATGATGCTGCATCCCTTTTTCTGTGTCTCTACTTACCCTGATGCACCCATCCCTCTTGAACAGGATCAGTCTGGACCCATCAGACCATGTGACCTTCTTCCAGCTCCAGAGTCCAATCTTTAAGCTCCCTGGTAAATTGTTGCCTTTTTCCAGTTAGCCTCACTGATTAGTGCTTCTCTTAAGGCTTCGCAGCTGTTCAGTCCCAATCTCTTTGGTTCCCTTTGGATTTTGATTGTTAAATAACTTGTTGCGTGGGGAAAGATAAATCACCCAGCAGTAATTATCCAATAGGAAGCTTTTACTGTACCTTTTTGCTTAGTTGAATCGAGGTGGAGACCTTTTTTTTAAGCCGGGCAGTATAACTTTCCCATTATAATTTCCTGTAGTCTTTAGTACTTATTGGTTGAAAGTGAGACTATGTTTTTGCTTTTAATAGCTCTGAAATAAATGACTCACACTGCGCTGTTTTAGGGCCAAGACCATGCCCTCAGTGTTTGACTTTTCCTCTCGTATCAAGACATTGTGTTCATGCATGTGCTGTCAGATTCCCCATATAAAAATCCTTTACGCAGAAAAGCAGATGCCACGCTGCCTTTTTACGTTACTTTTCTAGTGGACTATGTACATCAGGGGTGTCTAGCCACAATCCTCGAGAGCCACAATCTTGCAGGTTTTCCATGTATCCCTGGTCCAAAACACCTGAGTCGAAACAGCCTGACATAATTGGCTGCTACATCCATCACCAGCAGGATGACTCCCCAACTGATGTTTAAATAATTTTCACGTCGTTCTTTTGAGGAAAATTCATGAACTTCCTCTACTGGCTGTCATGACATATAAAGTAAATAGTCTGGGGACTGCTACTGAATCATTTATCATAGCTAGCTTTGCAAGTTTTTTATTGGTGTCTTATCATCTTGATTTTGTGAGATTAAACAGCCTCTGACATGTATGCACATATAAACTATTATTAATGTGTCCGTTGCAATTTGTAGCTGAGTGCATACCTAGCTCTAGAGCTCACAGCATGTACCAATATTATGTATAGATCTATTATATTTCTCTTAACATATTGTCTTGAGTTGCTACAAAGGAATTTAATGCATCAGATAACAAAATGTGAATGTGTGGCCTTTCATTAAATATTAACAAGATCAAATTTACGCTCGTAAAGCTTACAGACTGAAACCAACCAGTTCCGTCTGTGATTTTCATTAAAAACACAAATATACCCTTCTTGGTAAATCTGCCCCTTCACTATTTTGAAATTTCTTCACTTTCCTTCAACTTCGGGGGGAAAGAAAGAAAAGCACCTCTGTTCCAGGGCAAAACCCAATAACAAGAAAACAATGTCAGTCTGACTGAATACAGTGAGATAAAATTGTAGTTCTGTGAGATAATTGGCCCCATTTGGCCCCCGGTGACTGCTGAGCAAGGAGACGCTGACACATAGAGGTGACAAAAAATTATAGCAATCACAGCAGATATATGATGAATTCTTCCCTATCAGGACAAAAACCTTTATCCCACTTTTAGAAAACAAGCTGAAGCTGGCCAACAGACTGAAACGGTTAGTGTTCATTTTTCTGAGTTGACTGACAGCAGAGGGCAAATATAACTGAACGGCACTGAGCTAATGGCTGCTGCAAACATGGAGGAGATAAACTTTAGATAACAACCTGAAGCTTTTGGTTTCACACTGATCTTAAGAGGACAAAAAAACAGCCACTCAGTCACATCTAAGCTTGTCATCCATCAGGTTTTGTTGGAAAACTTCATTACTACTGACATAGTTTTAACACTTTTGATGTTGCTTCATGAACGAGAAACAGTTTTTAGATATCAGTTCATCAGTTAAAGATGGGCTTAAGTCCATTTTGTGTGATGCAAGCAGCATCAGTTGGGATGTGGAAGAAGAGATTCAGCTCTTCACCTGAAGAGTGGGGGGGTGCAAATCTGCAAAAGTGCAGGTAGAGAAATGGAACAAATAAAAGAACAGGTGACATGATGGTTTAAAGGCCTTACTGGAAATTTTAAATAAAAAATCTGTATGTGGTAAGATCAGTCGGTAAGTACCTTTTTAAATCAAACTTTATTAGCATGTTGTTACTGAATATGTTCACTTGGTGCTGTCCATCACGTAGCAAGTAATAGCTTGTTTCTAACTTTGATTTCACATCTTGATGAGTGATGATGGCATCTGAAATGATGTACAGTCACAACATAAGCTACATAATAATCCAGTCAGATGGAAATACTCAGTAGAAATGCATACTTTCAGCAGTGTGTAAGCTGTATACAGCCTATGTATATAAAGATATGGGGCCATACTATGACAGTTAATACCATTAGAATATACTAAAAGTGAAAGTTATGTTTAATCATTAAATCTGTCGTTCATAATTACACTAGTTGTATTATCGGTATTTAACAGAAACATGTAAAAAATGTTTATTCTCATAGCTTTGTTTCCAGTAACAATGCCATATTAAATAAGGATTACATGCATATACATGCTACTGCTTCATGCTATAAATGCTGCTTTTTACCTGCTAGGTCACAGCTCTGACTGCAGTGTCTGGAGTTCTTCTGCAGAATTGATCTTTTGTTTCTAACAGGACAGAGCATTACTTTAGTCTCTGCATCGCTGCATCCTCTTGCTAAAACTCACCAGTTACAGATCAGAGGACTACCACTGTGAAACAGAAGATTTCTCAAGCCGAATGATCTCAAAGAAAACATTTCTGACCCTATATGTAAAATCAACATTCAGCAAATATTTCTTACATAATGCTAATTTAAAAAACGACATATACATGACCTTTTCTTTAAAAATGTACAACATCAATATAAAAATAAGAGTTGTTTTTCCTCAACAACTCTCTATGACTCTGACTTTGTAGATGTAGATTATGATAATTGTATGGAGATGGTATGGAAATGAAAAATTACCCCTATTGTTACCAGAGCACCAAGAATGCAACACCAGCAATTTCCCTACATGAAAATGAGACGAGCTTTGCTAACTGTGAATATCAGAGAGTAGATGGAATATAAATTTGCCCTTTCTCTGACCCTAATTTCAGTATTTCTTATTGACCTTGATTTAGTTGGCCCTCTACTACTTCGCCTGGAGCCACTGCAGGTGAGATGTGACTACAGTAAATTTAATCCCATAATGATCCCTATGATGTTGTCATTTCCATTGAAAGCAAACATTAGTATGATGGAGTCGGTCAAATTTAGGTTGAATCCATCTTCAGAGAGGACCTCCACTGGATAAATTCAGTCTGAGGCTGTTAAATCATGTTGAGTACAAACTGTAGCTGGATTAAAAGCGTTTGCATGTCTATGCACGACAAGTTAAAGATTCAGAAAACTCTTTTAGCATTTAATGGAACACAAATTTTTATTCAATCTTTATTTAAAAACAGCTACAGTGATTGCTGTGATATTAAACAAAATATTAATTTAATTCTACTTTTTCACAATTAGTGGCGTATTTTTATATTACTGCAGTAAAAGGATGTATAGAAGATGTATAAAAGTGGGCATCGCATGTCAAATAATTTAGTTTTAATTATTGCATATCCTTAAATCTTAGAAGTACAAAAGAGCCCAGTGTGGCATATTTGTACCAAAGTTTTTGGTAAGAACTACTTAAATCCCTTGACTCTTTCATGCAATGATCGCTACAGTGGATACCTATCTACAAGCTTTTTTTCTTACATACACATTCTTTCTTTCATACAAATAAATGAGGATCAAATATTTGTAAATGAAACACTTCAGTGGACATTAGTGAGTCATTCTCCACTACCATTCACTGAAAAAATACACTATACAACTTAACATTAATGAATACATAGTAAATGCCCAAGTTTGGTTTCATAATAAAAAGGAAAAAAAAATTATATAGGTAAATGTTTGTAGAATATTTACATCATGTAATTATATTCTATTATTGCATAAATATTTTATAGAATGCAATAAAATAAATTCAAAGTAAAATATCATTATTAAACAAAGTATTATTGCATATGTTTGTGTAAGTGAAATACTGTACAAAAATGTGGCATTGTTTTTATTCTTTTGTTTCTTTTAATTAAGCGGCAAAATAACAACCTTATATTATCAATAAGATGTTTTTTCAACATATGAATAACACATGAACAGTTTTTAAAAATGTGACCATAGAAAGAAATGTAATCAAATATATTTTTAACAGTGGCATTCTGATCAAGATAACTGAAAATAACTCAATAAAAGAAAAGATCAATACATGTATAAGGTATAAGGCAACCATTAGCCAACAGCATGTTCCCCTCCTGTCTTTACTGTGGCTTATCTACTTGTTAATTTTTAATACAGAAAACTGTCAGATTTGCACCCATTTATCTAAAGTTACACAGAATTAAGCTTGTTATCAGTCAGAGTGCTCCTCAGAGGGGCGTCGTCTGGTTTCTGCTGTCCCGACAACAAGGCACTCTCCATCCAAAACTCCTCTCATTTGGGATTCCTTAATGGTGGATCAACTTTCCAGTGCTGTCAGAGCAGAGAACCTTCTCTACTGTCTGGAATTTCGTCCAAGAAAGTTTCTTTTTCTCACAGGTCTGCAGTTTTAAACTTACTAAGTTTGTTTGATCACAAATAGATTTTATATGCCGGAGCCAGGTTTACCCACTGTTTTAAAGTTATAATATTATGTATTCTTTTCTTCAATAACTGTCCTTGGAGGACAAATGACAAATAACACACAAATTTACATCGTAAATATTATAATAATAAGTTTTTATGCATGCTCAATTACTGAGCAGAGAAATAAACATTAAAAACAAACAGAAAAAGGTCATTTACAAAAAGAGAATTTCTCTCAGGGTCCAAAGTTGCACAAAATGTAGAAAATCACAGCTAATAACTCATCTTTTTCTCTCTCCAGAAGCTTTTTCTTCTGTTAACAGCAACACTTTGGCTCACAGCCTCATGGTTGTGCAGTTACCTATCAGATCAGAGCCTCTTAAAATGACTTAAGCAAACGGAAGATTTTAGCTTGAATCATTTAAATTACTTTTTTTTTATCCAGTAAATGTTAAATTGTTTCCATCTACTGATAAACAGCCTCAAAGAGACTTGGTGTGTGTGTGTTTGTTACGGCCCCAGGCCTGTGGCTGCTTAGCACACCAGCAATTCTGTCTTCATTCAAATAGGACTCTACTATCTCCCATCTGTGAGTGGCTGGCTTCTTCATGCCAATAGGACTGTGCCATCTCTCATCTGCGATTGGTTGGAGCGGCCACACCTCATCCCTGATTGGTCCCATCATCTTACATCCACTATAAAAGCAGACTGATGACAAACATTCAGGGCAGCTTTGAGCAGTTTGCCATTGAAGAGTTAAATAGTCTTGTGAATTGTTGTTTATTCGTTAGGCTTTGGACTGAAAAATAAACTTTCCTGTTGTTGTTTTTTTATAACCAGGCTTTGTTGTAATTGTCCTGGCTTGTTTATTTTGGTGAAAGAGCTTTTGTTATGTTAAAAAGGTGAACCCAGGCTCGGGTGTTGTTCTGCCTGGGTTTGTGTTGGCAATTAAAATCCTTAATTTTACAATTTTTGACTTATTTCCATTAATGCCCCTTTCCCCTAGCATTTAGAGGGTTGTAACAGTGTTACTCCAAGTAATGGTCATAGCAAAATCTTTAATGCCACTCCAAGATGTCCAGAGTGATAAATTATGTCGTTCTTCCTCTAGTTGTCACTTTAAGGTGCATGTATGTTGGCACATGCAAATTTAGAAAGAAGGAAGCGTTGTTGCTTAACATTGTTTCAATATGATATGAAATAGTTATGATCAAAAATGCACACAAGCATGAAAAAATTGTAAATAAACATTTTTAAATTATATTCTGACCATTTTAATAAGTTTATACTTATTTGATAATGTGTGAAGTAAAAAATGCTTATTTATTTATTGAACTAAAACTGTGTTTCTTATAATTTAGTACTGAGATTTAATTACAATCCTGTTGGGAAAATCAATTTATAAAACATCAAATCCAGTGACTTTAAATAAAATGTAATTACACTATGACTGAGAGTCATTTGAGCAATGGTTTATAACTTTCTGACCTTGAAACTTTGAGCTTCTGGCTCATTTTAATGGTGCTTTATTGAAGCCAATATTGTCCTGCAACACTCTAAAGCTTAAAAATCTAAACTTGTTACAACCTGAGGCCTCATCTGACAGCTTATTTTTTATTTATTTCTTGATTTATGTATTTTGTTTGTTTGTTTGTTTGAATCATAGCCTGAATATAAAAAATAACGAAGCCTCTGTGACATCATCTGTAAGTTTCTGAGAGCTGAATTGAGGCTTGTTGAAGATGAGTTCATGAGTGCGTTCACTCGAAGAAAATGTAAAAAATGGGCAAAAAGATAAAGCTGAGAGGGGGGACTGTGAGCAAGGGGGGGTGGGTGATTAACATCTATCAAGCTCTGTTCTGCTCTCTGTTCTCTGTTCCAAAGAGCTAATTGAACTAACATGAAGCTAATGGGACATAACCACCTAAAAGGTGGGTTAAAGCTAAGACACACTGTTAGACATCCGACACCTGTCAGTCAAATCGAGATGCCTCTAATTTTGCCGAATTTCAAGATTAAATAACAAATGGATGAGTGATGGGTGGTGTGGGGGGGGGGGGGGGGGGGGGGGGGGGGGGGGGGGGGGGGGGGGGGGGGGGGGGGGGGGGGGGGGGGG
>JBAMHX010000022.1:5588241-5598371 GCA_037177515.1 Pseudomugil tenellus
AGCCAGTGAAAGACGCCTAGCACTACCATCACTACATGGGGCTAAATCACAAGCGAGACTCTTCTCCTCTGTTGTTCATCGGTGATGGAACGAACTGCTAAACTCTGTTCGCTCTGCAGAGTCCTTATCTACTTTCAAAAGGTGGCTAAAGACGGAGCTCTTTAAGGAACATTTCTGCACTTAGTTGTGATCAATAGAAATTATACTAAGTTGGAAAATTTGTTCTAGCTCTTTGCGAAAATTCAGTTCTTATAACATTGGCAACAAAAAATCTGTGCTTCTAGCACTGCAGGCAACATCTGTGCCCACTCAGACTACAGCAGTTCGACTGCACTTATCTATGATGTCCTTTACTGTTTGATTTAGTGCTTGTGTTGTTCTTATTCTCACATGTAAGTTGCTTTGGAGAAAAGCGTCTGCTAAATGACTTTAATGTAATGTAAACACTCTGGTTTCTGGCCCTGGCACAGTTCTTTTAGCCATGTCTTCTATTCTTTTGCAGATGCTTTTTTTCCAGAACTACTTATGTGATAAGTGATCAATTAACCATTGAAGTTACTATGCATGACTTGTGTGTAGGAGGGATCGGGAGCACCCGGAGAGGACCCATGCATACATATGCCTATTCTGAATATTGACACAGTCACTGAGACTCCATTTTCCATTAATATATTATTGTTTGGTTTGAGTTTAAATACATGTTTGTTTGTTTGTGTTTTATATTTTATTATTTTGCGTGTGCACCTCTGTTGCTCCTTACAGTTGCTGGCTTTATCATCCTGCGGGTGGTTCCATGAGATCTCCTTTATATTTCTGTAGCAGATGGTTTAGAATCTGTGATTGATTGCATTATTTCATTTGGGGTGTATTTCTGTCCCCTCTTTGTTTTATCTTTGCTTTCTCTTGTCTTTCTATTCTTTTTCTATCCTTTCCACTCAGATCCAGCTATATATATAACTTCTGTAGAATAAAGTTTCATTCAAAATAAACAAATTAAATAAGAATTTAGAATATTAAGAGGATTTCTATTTATATAAAGCTCCGTACAAGACAGTAGCCATATCATCATTCTGCTTTAAAGCTGTATAAGACATGTTAAAAAAAAAGACAGAAAAAATGGCACAATTAACCCCCCCTCAAACCAGCAACAGCTGCAGGGATAACCATGCTGCTCATCTCCTCTTGTTGTTGTTGTAAAGATTCATGAAATATGGGTTGTTTCATACGGTTTCCTGTGTGCTTGTACTCTCTGACTGGACAGCAAAAGGACAGATAAAAAAGAAACTAATTATATTTTTCATTTTTGATTTTTAATGTTTTTTTTAATGCAGTTAAGTTTTAAAGAAATGTGTTTATAGAGTGAAATTAATTTTATTATCCCATAAGTCAAATATAACGTTGTTCTACCTCAGACTTTGAGTCATAAGGAAAGTCATGTTACTTTCCTCAACCAGGCGTCCTTTTTTTAACCAAGATTTATTTTTATTATAGAGTTGTTTGCTCTCTGAAGGGATTTTTTGATATTTCAAGAATAATTGCAGTCCCGAGTAATATTTTTTATTTCCGTTATCTCTGTAAATGCATTTTACATACATAAGTACAGCATTAAATTGGGACTATTTTCCAGAGTTTAATACAAAATGCTTCCTGTGCAGAATGAGCTTACAAATTCTAATGGCTGAAGTGGAGCAGAAGGATGGTATATCTGTTAAGTAGACTGAGTAATCAGCAAAAAGAAAATGTAAAATAAAAACATCTCTACTCCCATTTTCTGTTTGATTTTACTGCCGTCTGCTAATTTATGCAGAATCCATCATTTACTTGCATTTCAGAAAATCCTTGAGAACAAGTCAGTGTCCGTTCTGCATTATTCATCGACCCGTGATGAGGTAAAGCATCTATTTGTCATCCTGTCGTGCCTGAGGAGGTCGTATTGGGTATCCCACAATTGTTCCTCCTGTCGTTCCAGGTTTTATGCCACGATGGATATCATCTCTGAAGATGCTGACAAGAGTCACTGAGGACAAATTCAACATTAAACTTTATGAAGAAGAAGAAAAAAAGTCACAGAAGCAGTGATTTTAATTAATGTTGTTCCACACACTTTCTCCTCACAGTCATATTTCAGCAGAATAATTCTGTAATAATGTCTCACGCGCACACACACCCACTCACAAACTGATTCATTGATTAAATCATGTCTCCTGCAGTCATGTTTCAGTCAAATGTTCCCTCTGTAATAGTGTGGCTGGCCTACTTTTGGCCTGATTGAAACCTAATGAAATCTTTTAATGAGCAGTCTCTGTGTGACAGCGTCTGGAGGGTAAAGCTGGACTGACACACCACTCTGTGTGCAAGTGTGTGCACGTATTTCTCAGTGTGTTTGAGCAGATGTAAGATGGCCATGAGTGCATCTTGATGCATGTGTGTTTAGTTTTCTGTGCATTTCTGTAAAAAGAAAATCAAATCTTTTTTTTTCTCTCACTTAAGCTGTGGAAGGATTCTGAGCGACACACTCCAGACAGGATTAGCTCAAATGAAAGTGAACAACTTCTGAGTAATTAAACAATTTCTTTTTTCTTTTATCCTAATCTGCTGCATTCTATCAGTCCTGCTCTGTTATTCGTCCAACTCTAGTTTAAAATGTTTCCTCCACCCTCCTTTCCCCTCCCCTTTCTCTCTGCATGTAATTTTAGTTTTTTAAAATGTTTTCTCTGTCTCTTTCTCCCCACGGAGAGTGGGAGCACATAAGCAAAGAAGCTCTTATCCTCAAGCCGACTAGTAGATAAGAATAGGAATTACGGCGGCATTCGCTAGAGAGATGGATGGAGGTGGGAGAAGAAAGAAAAGCATTGAAAGATCCAGACAGAAGAGGGTGGGAACGAGAAGCCGAAGTGCAAAACAGCAGGGAAGGGGAAGGTGGCAGACTAGAAAACACAAAGCTGAACTCAAAAGAGCTGTGCGTCGCTGCTTTTTGCTCAATTGTGTCTTTACTGAATTCCTTGTTTTTGTGGTTTTAGTTCCCCCCCTCACAGCTAGAAGTCTACAGAAGCATGACTGATAGCGGATGAATTCTTAGGCATTTCACTTGAGGATGGAGTCCTATCCATTTTTTCATACAGCTCATCGAAGACAAAATATTCAGGATCTGATGAAACTTTCTACTGTGCAACACCAAAGGAGTGTCTCAACACAAGGCCACCCGTCTCAGAGGTCCCCGTGTGCTCTAATAATCATGCAAGGTAAAGCAACAGCTTCGCTGATAAGATCCACCTAAAACGCGGCTGTAAATGGTGAGAAGCTGTAAATTTATTCAGTTCACTCCAATTCAGCACTTTGATTGTCCTCAAAGGGAAATTTGGCTCTTTCACACAGAGGCAGTGAGAGTGTTTCTGATGTTCCACTTGAGATTCCACCTGTGATGGTAGCTGTGGGCCAGCACAGCCCTCTCTGCAAGAGGCAGCACTTTCAGTCGTCTTTAAGGCGAAGGACGCGATTCTGCATATCTGAATGTATAATTATACTGATGGGGAAACAAGCTCACTGTCAGGAAAGTTCAAACAGAGCAGATGAAGAACGTTATTCATTATTCTGATGGTCCACTGCTGATAGGCTACGTGTTTGAGCAGTTGGTTTCGCCACCAGCCCTGCAATTCATTCATTTTCTATGCCACCCGATCCAATTCAGGGTCGAGGAGCGGGGGGGCTCAAGCCTAAGCCAGCAGGGGAGAGGCAAGGTACGCCGTGGACATGTCGCCAGTCCATCACAGGGCCAACATTTTGAAACGATGCAGAGCAGCTCCGGCCACAGTCCTGCGAGTGTTTCCCTGCTGCAACACACCTGACACATAACCGACTTAATTCAGAGACTTGATGCCAAACTCAACACAAGTCTGTTAATTACCCACTGATTTAAGTCAAGTGTGATGCAGCACAACAACACTTGCAGGTCAGAAGCACTTGAGGACCGGAGTTGCCCACCCTGATTTACAGTGACCGCTTAACCTAACATGTGTTTGGACGGTGGGAGGAAGTACCTTCAGCTCTACTCTCCAGCTTAAACTACAGGAGGAGGACTTGGTGGATTGTCCTGTTTGTTCTCACTTTGTCTGTTTTTTTCAGGTCTGATTGCTCATCCATCCTGTTGCCACTATGCTCGACCATATTTTTCTGAGCTTCAGATGAACCAAATCCTGTCAAGTTAAATTTTATGTTCATTTTTATTTGTCAGGTACCGTGCACGAAAAATAATCCCAGAAGATGTAGTCTACCAGATTAAACCACCGTTTGCAGTCCCAGTGCAGGTATACAACAGGTGGGCGACAGGTGCAAACACGCTTCATATACAAAAACAAGCTGCATGAAAAGAAATCCTCGCAGGAAAAGCTGCAAATCCAGAAACGTGATGCAAAAACAGAAAAACGCTGCAATTGTGGAGGAGCGCTGCACAAACTACATCAATCAGCATTTCTGTTCGTGTGTTTTTGTATATGAAGAGTTTGCATCTGCGGTCACCATACAGGTAAACAAATAAATACAGTTAAATGACAACAGTACAAATAAACAAGCAACATTTACAATTTAATGTATAATTAAAAACAATAAATAACAAACTACAATTTATTTTCTAGATTTTATGACAAATAATAAAATCTAATGATTAAAATTTGTCTTAATTCCTTTTTAGATTGATTTCCCAGCACTTATCTGTGGACTTACTGGTTTTCTTCTTTTCCACTGATATTTAATAAACTCCTCTATATTTGTAACCTGGTTTTTCTCTATATTTCTGGGTCCTGCCTGCAGTACCAAAGCACAACAGTCTGGGGGGAATATGGATTGCTCGTTCATAAATCAATGCAAAAAACCAATGCAGACACGGACAGCAGTGACTTCTGCATCAGCATGTGCTCTCATCCTTTCGCATTCTCATCCCATCCTGATACCGCTGATGCTGACAACAATATTAGAAGCATCTGAGTGCCTCTTTAAAGATGATAAATCTCTATGTCTTTAAACAGCTCAGATACAACAAGAGCCATACAACAAAATAAATGGCACACACAAAAGATGCGTCCTGGTGTAGATCTGTTTAGTGACCTTCCTACCGACACATGCTGTAAAAGCTTGTGTTTATATGCTGTGGGTGTAGATAAACATTCTGTGTTTACCGTCAGTACAAATGGGCCGATGCTCTGGGATTGCTAATGTTGTACTGCACACATTCAGTGTCAGAGTTTTGTGTGTAGCTCCTACATATGCCCTGTGTTTGCATAATAACACACAATGACCTGCTGCAAATGAGCTGCTGCAATATGGGTTAAATGTATTTATGCATAACTAAAAAATACTACTAAAAACTACTATATTAGGTTTGGGCACATTAATGTGTTATAATGTTATGTCATTAATAAATTAACACTGAGAGTATTAATTTTCTTAACTATTATTTTTCTTAACTTTTTTCACCCTCATTTATTTATATTAATTGGATGGATGGATAAATTAGTTTGAATTTACTTCAGAAACCTGCAAACACCCATCAGAAATTCAAAACTACAAATAAAAGGAAAATAAGTGGAAGTCATATTGCATTAAATGACACGTTTGAAAAAAGGTGAACTCAGGTGAAAAGTTTAACATTCACTTTTCGTCTTCCCCCCTCAGGAAGCTCCTGTTTTGGGAGCACTCCTCTGCGTCTGGCTCAAAACAAATTTTCTCTTCTTGTTTATCTTTCAGAAGAACAACTTTAGCTCAGACGATGCCACCAATGCTAAACTCAAATTTTACACCAGCTTTTCTCATTTTCAGGGAGAAAAAAACTAAATATCATATATTGAATTAACATTTACATCCAAAAAAGAATTAAAAATAAAACTCTTCTGAGAACATAGTATATCAACATATGAACACATTATATAAAACACCACCAGTTACATATTTGTAATTCTTTAATTGTGTATTTTTTTGGGATAAGACTTAACCTTTTCCAAAAGAGAGCATTAAAAAAACAATGCAGACTTAAAACAGAAGCAGTCATGCCCAGAGCTTTGTCGCTGCATCCACTTAGAGCCCCTAATATATGGTTAATTACATACATTATGCTGCTTGTTACAACAGCAGAAGAAATAATCATATTCTTATCTATGAAATCTGCCGCATTGTTTGCATGACATGCTAAAGCCATCCCATAATAAACCTCGAGCAGGAGAGGAATTAAAAAAACTTTGAGTAAAGTCGTTAAATCCCCAACATGGCAGCTGATTGCTTTCTAGTAAAAAGCAATCCCCCATCTACCCCATCAAGAGTAATGAAGTATAAACCATTATTGTAATTTTTTTGAATACCTCGCATGCTATTCCATTGTTCCCAACTTAAGAAGCAACTGGTTCCAATGTAAACACTAACAAATATGGAAAATGTCTCGTGAAGTGACATCAATGAGTTTATCTTAAATATGCATTTGTGTGGCAGATAATGTTTGAGCCTGGATGAACGTTTAATTCTGTGTGGTGACTTTAAGACCTCAGAGTTAATATGAAATTACAGGAGTTTAAAAAGCAGCCACATTTTTACCTTCTTTGTGTAAATCTTGTCATATAGTATCTGCAGATACTATAAGACCTTTATCAGGACAGAAGAAACCAGATAATACTCAGGTGTATCTTTATTGTTCAGATTCAGCAGATTGCACCAATTTTTACAAACTATTTACTCCAATCGTGTCTAAGATAAAGTGCATATTTCTCACAACATAATTGTAGAGGCTATCAGGGCAGATCTGCACTTTCACTTGTGGATAAGACAAACCCAGGGCACAAACACTGGACAGGCACGGTAAGTGCAGATTTAATCTGTTATGGCATGGAGCAGCCTTCTTGTCAGATAAGGCCACATGTCACTGTCTACAGCATGACATGAATGTGGGCTGATCTGGCCTGCTGGTACGAAGATTTTAAAGTTGTGTATTTATGTGAAAAAAACAGAGAAAAAAAGTTATTTATGTTTGCTGTCCCTTCAAATTCTGTTCTAACTACTGCTTAGTGCCTGCAGAAAATCCAGCTGCTTTGAGACTTATTGTCCCCAGAAGAAAATATAAAATTTATATCAAGTGCTTTAGTATTGTATCAAGTACATAATAGTATCTGTACAATTAACTCAGCATCACTCTATTGTCTGATATGATACTGAGAACAACAAAAGAAGGAATATTGAGGTACATAGGTAGCCTGCCTAAATATGGAAATATATACGCCTGGATGCCACAATGAAATAAATAAAGTAACTCCAGTAAAGCTCACCATCACACTGTAAAAACTTTAATATGCTGTGTGTGGGTACATCACAATATGAAGCGCTTGTTTTCACCGTATTACGTATCCTGATGCTGTGCGTTTTGAGCACTAGCATAATATGTATTCCTGTATGCTGTGTGGTTGTACTGATGCATAACAGTACATATAACTTCCCATGCTGGCCTCTGTAACGTGGGTTAATTGCATTTGCTGCTGCAAATTGAACAGGTGTAATGAACTGAGCTGAAACAGACATCCTTCCTACAAACACATTACAGTACAGTCTATACACATGAAATGTGTTTCTAATGACCTGCAATTAACTGTTCACATACCTTCATAAACACAAATCAAATTATCTTGAAATATTAGAGGTCGGTCAGTTTAATTATGTTTATGCGACATCATAAATAATCGTTTCGCTACCGAGTACAGGTGCTGCATATGTGAGCACTTTTCATAATGGACGGAGTTAAAAGCTATTTTTAAGAAAATAGCGAGAATGTTTTTTAATGCAGACTTTCATTATGAAACACATGATGGAGAGAAAGCTGCCATACATGAACAAACACCGTGTCAGTAATGCTTTGTCAGCATCCTTTTGCTTCATATTTACTACAAGTCTTAACCCCAAACATCTAACACCTGTTGTATATTAGCGGGTTATGCAATGCCTAGTTTTTCTGAACCCACTGTTTTAATCCTTTATGACATTTTTGTAGCTGCAGTGTAGCAGTGCCTGCTGCTTAGTATGAAGACTGTAGGAAGTCCCAAAGAGCTGGCTTGAATAATAATGGTGCTGTGTCATTATTAAATATTCAGCCAATCATTTGGATAAATAAAACAATTGCATTTTTGTTACACAGTGGGGTATAATGTGAGGTAATATGATATATTAGTATATTAAGTTTGTAAATGTCTTCTCATATTCTGCACTTGCTCAGATGCTTGTGAATACAAAAAAGCCAAACACATAATGCAGCGATCCTCAACCTGGTCCTCGAATACCGATATCCTGCAGGTTTTCACTGCTGGAACACATCTGACTCAGATGCAGACAAGTTCTGCACATGTCTGCTAAATACACACTGATTTCAGTCGGTTGTGTTCCAGCAGAGACATTTGGAAAACCCGCAGGATACCTCGAGGACCAGGATTGAGGATCCCTGACATAACAGGAGCAGATTGTGTTTAGACATGCAGACATAGTGAAGTTTAAACTAAAGCCCACACAGGGTGGCGCTACTGCTGGCGGACAGCAGGAAACTCAGGCTACCAAACAGATCTTCCAAAACTGGATTATAAAAGATTATAAAACGCTGTCTGATCTGATTCTCCATTTCAGCTCCATTTTCAGACGGTAGATTCAGAGTTTGTAGTGAAAACATGGGTCCATGCTGCCTTGCATTAGTGAGGAGTATTTTCATGGAACGCTTTGGGCTCTTAGGTACCAACATGGCACGGTTTAAACCCCCTACCTGAGGATTGTTGCTGACCATGACTGTCTGCTACACATGAACTTGTACTTCGCCTTGTTTGTGTTACCTTATAATGATGCAGGTTGCTTGTAATAAAAGATGCTGTGTATGGAGAGGAAGTAAGAGTTGATCACAGGCACACCTGAATGCTTCAGCTCTGATCTCTGATGAAAAAAGTTCTACTCCGAGTTCAAACATACCCAACGATGACCCTTCCTGTATGACCTCATTTCACAGAGCTCAAATCATATCCATTATGTTTCCTCAGCATGAAAATGACTTCACTGTACTCCAATGGCTTCCACAGTCAATGGATCTCAATCCAATAGAGTAGCTTTGGTAAAACAGGACATAGTCATGGATGTGAGGAATGTTTCTAACACTTTTTTAAGTCTCTGCCCAAATGTGTTCATGCAGACTTTTACAGTATATTCATAACCATGTACAGTACCCATTGGAAAGGGGCGGGGCTTTTGTGGAATCTATCCTAATTTTCATCATATTTTTTTCATTTATGGTCTTTTGATAATGTTATGTGTTTGGACTTTGTCATAGAAAATAAAAAGGTTAACTTTGGTGGAGTTGTTGCTGCCACTTGTAAGATGGACAACCTGCTGAAGACCAAGAACGAGACGCCTGAGGCGAAGTTTGACTTTGTGTCTCCAGGGTCTGTGCCCTGTCTCCAGCCCACTCACTTCCTGCATGTCCATCACCACAATAGTGGTATAAGTAATGACACATGGCCCACGCGTAGACCCTCAAGGTCAGATTTATTGCCATGTATGCACTTTGTTCCACACCAATTCTGCACCTCCAGGTAAACATGCATCTGTGCATGCCTGTCGATGTGTTATTGTGTACATTTTTATTTCATAGATGTGTTCATAGACATTTTACATCTTGGAAAACCCTATGCTGTTACTTCGTACCACTGTGTTTGGAATACTTTCATGTTTTGCAATAAATTAGCATTTCATATGAGAATGTTCATATTACTACTGAATTAAATTCACTATAATTTTTCATAGTTCAAATTATTATAACTGTGGTCACATATTGTCAGTACATAAAAAGTTGCCAAGCTATTTTAAATGATCACATCAAACCTTTTTAGTCCAGTCCCCCATCCCAAGCATAAAAAAGGGGACATGTGACAGTAGCAAGAAAAACTAAATTAAAAGACTCAAGCAGAACCGAACTTGTAGCAGCCGTCTGCCTAAATTATTTGGCGTTACCTACAGGTGACTTACTGGAGGCTCCTTCCATCTTTTTATAAAGTCTATGTTAAAGGAGAACTTCGCTTTTTTTTAACCTGGGGTCTGTTGTCATCTTTCCTTCCATACATGTGAGTGATGTA
>JBAMHX010000022.1:5603640-5622785 GCA_037177515.1 Pseudomugil tenellus
TCATTATTAAATTTATATTCTTCTCAATCTAAAGAAACCAGTGTCCTCATCCTTGACAGGAAAAACGGTCTCCTACAACAATATCAAAATGGCCGAATATCTTTCTTCAATTAAGTTCTGAACCTGAGATCCGCAGGTAAACAGAACATTTAGTTTTCATTTCCCTGCAGATTTCCAGCTGTCTGCAGATCCACCAAACAGCACTGGGTGGTGGTAAAGCTCCATTAGTCAGATTTTGAACAGCTGTTGCCACAATGAAGCAGGAAAAAGCAGGTCAGGCTCCTCTTATTGATAAAAGCAAGAACAGAATACAAAAATAATTTTATCTTTTGAAAAGATGTAAAATTAGTTCTGTGTGTTACATGTCTGGTAATTAATGATTTACAGAAAAAAAGAAATATGACATGTTATTTATTCTTGGCTGCAGGTTGCACTGCCACAACCACAGCTGTAGCAGTGTGTTTAAGATTCACCAACAACACAAGAAATACGAAAACTCATCTAATATCACTTCGATAATCTTTTCTGAAATAACAAAAATTGTTTCTGAAATGTCTTCATTTCTAGTTAACATGCAGAAGAGAAAAGATGATGGATGCAGCCGAATGACTGGATAGATAGTTGGGGCTTTGACTCAAGAAGGTCAAGAGGTAAAATAATAACATCTTCACTGGGTTGCTGCCTGAACAAGTGAGAGATGGAGGATGAGGATGAGAGGTTTGACAGATAGCTGAATATCATGCTGTCCTGTGGATAAGATCCAAACTGCAATGCAACTGATTGTGTAACTGAAGGAAAGGAGTGTAGCTACCTGAATCAGAGATCAGATGCCCTCTGTGATTTTCTCATTCATATGAATTTACTTCTCACTTTCTTTTGTAAGAAGCCAGATATCTGGGAAACATAATGTGTTAGTTGTGCATGATTTTCTGCACCTTCTAACAGGTTCACAAGGAATAAATTCAGCCTCAGTGAACTGATGTGGACAAGGAAGGAATGGAAGTCCATTTCAGTAAAACAGCAGCTGGTAACAAAAGGCCTCTTGCCTGGTACTGACTGAATTATTACTTGAGTCAATAACATGTAGCTGAAAAAAAACCAGTGGATTATCACTGGATTTGTTCTTAGAAATATACCTGCAGCTGTGTTAAGAAAAGAAACCGCATGCATGAGATGACATCTATGTCTGAAAGCAGGAACAAAAGCAATGTTGTGTGATCTTGTAGGGTTAAACATAGTCACTGTTTAGTCAAACACGTTTAGTCTATAAATGATATTGATCCAGCAAAAAAAACTATTCCAATTCAGTTAAATAAAAAATAAGATAAGAAAAACAAGAAAAAGTAGTTTGTAAATATAACCATTCCTGTAAATATGCATTTTTTTGCAGACCAGTGAGAAATGCTAAAAGCTGACACATTAAACTTGCTGTGAAAAAAATCTGGTGAGTTATCTTCTGATTTCCATAAGTAGAAATACCTCCACGTCTCTTTATAAAAGAGATCTGTCAATGACAAGAATCTTATTTATTTGCTTGTTTTCTGAGCAAAAGCTGAAAACATTTCTCAAATTTGGGATTCCTCTACATTCTTGAGAGGGTGTGACATTCACTTTTACTGGTTTGTCAAAGGACCTAACTATGGACAAATTAATAAAAAAAAAAAGCTCTACAGAGCTGTAATTTTATTCTAGCTGAGAGGTAGGTGGCTTTAAAATGAGACGTTGGTGTCATAATGCTGCTGAACCTTCTTTATAATGTGGAGACAAACACTGTGAGTATCTACTGAGTCCATCTGTGTGAAGTGCATTGCTCACAAGGAGCGATTTGCAAAATTGTTTTAGCCACTCATGTATGGCCAAAGTGATATGATTTGGAGTTTATGTGGGAATTTGCTTCTCAGCAGCAGAGTGATGTGTTAAATGGGCAGCATGAGATGTCACACTCATGTTTCTATGAATGCAGAACAAGTAGCAATACATACAGTCACAAAATCTTTTTTAAGGCTATGTAATGTTCCGTTGGAGATTTGTTGTGCCTGCAACATGTTGTCTGACTTTCATACATGCGGCTAAACTCTTGGCTTGCGAGACTGGATGAGTTAGAGCATGTAAGCACTAGGCATATTCAAACCTTCTATTAGGTTTATCATTAACAAATAGTATTTTTTATAGGTCCCTCTTGTTTACTGCACTGTTAATCAGCACCAAAACTTTATTCATGCTATTTAAGAACATTTAAAACTTGGACCTAACCAATGATCTGTTCCAGACATCAAGTTCTGAGAAAATTATTTCAACCCTGAAAGAAAGGCACATGGGTTTAATTCTAGAAGGCAAGTAATTAGAAATCAAATTAAGTATTTGTGGGAAAATTTCCAGTTTGATAGTTAGCTCCTTGAGCTGGTTAGTTTGCTCCATTTGAATTAATTGGTCAAATTTTTCACAAACATAGTTTCCACTGTCCAACCTGAAAAAAATGTGAAAATGCATATTAGCATTGCTATAATGCATTGTCTCCATCTTGCATTGCTACTAACCTGCTGGGTGCCACTATTAGCTAAACCGCTAAGTAATGCCATATAGCTTAGAAATATCCAAGACTGTCAGAGAACCAAAAAGAAAGATTTTAAAACAATACACCAAAATTACATTTGGGATTTTAGTGTCGTGATTTAAACCAAAAAATAACAGAAACTTTATTAGTAACACAATAGAAGCAAAATCATCTTGTCTGGTCTGTCAACCGTGTCTTCTAAATACAAGCACTATGCCTGGCAGCAGCAAGACTACGAATGTGGAAATGGACAGATGGACACATCTGCTGTTTTACTTGTAAAGTCTTGAACAAATTCATTTTATGGAACAAAAAATGCTTTTCCCCTCACCGCCAATAAATATGTATGTGGTCTGCATTCAGCTTTCATCTCCAGGAGAGAGATTTTAATTAGTTTGTTTTTGCTAGCAGCTAGCATGGATTTGGGATTAATTGAATTTTTTAAAAATGTAATACAAAACAGCATCAGTTATAGATTTAACTATTCATACATATTCCAAAATGTATTTCTTACAAGTTTCGGTTAAGGGTTGTTAATGATAATAATGCTAGTAAGCCTCAGGAGAAACTTTAAACATGCTGCTCATGTACAGCATTTCTGCCCATTCTCAAATGTAGGCTGCCCCTCAAATTAGGACTTTTCCTCATTAACAATATTTTCTGTGTGTGTACTTAAGGTTGAAAACAAAATTAACAATTAAGCACCTGAGAATAATCTCAGGTTTTACCTCCACTAAGGAGGTTATGTTTTTGCCAGAGTTTGTGGGTTTGTTGTGCACAAAATAACTCAAAAAGTTATGGATGTATTTTGATTAAATTTCCAGGAAATGTTGATCATAGGAAGATCAACAGATGATTAGATTTTGGTGGCGATCTGGATCACAGTGTGGATCCAGGAATGTTTTGAAGGATTCTTTAACATTGGCAGACAGCCACTCATGTGATAGCAGCTGATGCCTCCTACAGGCCATTTCTGTTTGCTGTTTTTCACTCTGACAAAGTTCGTGTGGTTGAACTCTTAGACATGTATCACCCTAAACGTCTTTTTGGTCATTTCCTAGACACATAAAAAAGTGAGGAGTGACAGATATCATTTCATTACAATCTTTGATACACACGATAACACAAAGCCGTACAATTGGACGTGGCAACAGCACTCGACAGCCTGAAACTCTCTCATAGGACACGGACTTTGCCAATGAGATGACCCTTTTCCGTGTTACAGGAAGTCAGCAACACCAGGTACCTTTAGATAGCCAGAAATCTCGTCTTTTCAACAAACAAAAAAGTGAGTAATAATTTTAAACCGTTCTGGAGATATGTGCTGTTTTGTAACACTTTCCCTGTGCTATCGAACTTGACAGCGTCAACTTCAGAGTGTTAACATATGTCTATATAACTCTATCACGAATACCCAGATTGCTTGTTTATGGAGACGACAGTCTGACATCAGCGGAGACAAATACTCTGATTACTACAATTGAAGTTACAAACAAATGTTGGAGTAATATTTTGTGACGCGAATCAAAATACAAGGGGGAACTGTGAGCTTGGCAGAGGTTTGTGCTCTGAGTGTTTTACTAGTTTCTTCATTTAATCACAGAAAATTTAATCTCATCTAGAAGATGATTTGCTCCAAACAGTTACACAGTAGATCTATTGGACTGCTGTATGACAACATAGACATAAAGTTGTGTATCGTCTGCATGATTGTGATAATTGATGTTAAAGTTCTGGTGTAGTTCACCAAAAAGGGAGCACATACAAGTTGAACAGAAGAGGTCCAAGGATCGACCCTTGAGGTACGCCACATGTCGTGGCCAAACTGTCAGCAGGAGTATAATGAGAGAATCCAAATGTAGGACTGGGACGTATATTCTATTCTGTTCGTCCATCCAAATACTATATTACAGTACAAAATAAAGTGGAGGCAGGACGGAATAACACAACAGGATGATCTGACAAAGACACCTGAGAACAAAGGAGTAAAAATACACAGAGGGACTAATGAGGAACAGGCGATGTGAACGAGGAAATCAAACCAGGTGAGTTGATGAATGGAAGCAAAATAAAATGACTTTTTTATTCAGCAGTGCTGGGTCTCACGTCATCTGCAGCAACTCTTCCTGTCCAGAAATCTTTCATAATTTTCCAGTGTGGAAGTCCTGTTAAAGTCTGTTCAGGTTTCTAGGATTTAGGCTTTTATCCTTTTTTGAACGAAGCATCCGGCTTGTGATGGCTGTCAGCAGAGTGTCAGCAAACAGCAGTGTGGAAGAGGCTCTTGTGGATGGATGATAAGAGAGAGTCTTCATACTGGCCCACAGCATCACAGGCTGACTTTCAACTTTTTTCTTAGTTACTAAAGATTATTCTAAAGAAAATTCAACTCTTCAAAAAGTTGGGAAAAAGGAAACTATTTCAGATTTTCTTTTGCACTTGATGTTGGGCAGGTGACTAATCTGTAATGAGCAGTATTTCATAATGCACAGTGCATTTTTAACTCTGGACAACTAAGTGTATCTTTGTAAACAAAGTATAAAGGAACTGCATTGGTATCATGTTTGCCCTTTGAGGAAATATTAGAAAAACGCTGTTAAAGCTGGATAAAATACAAATGTAATTACTGACAACTCTGCGGGTAGCTGGCAGACAAACCCTTTCTGATGCCAGTGATTACAACACATTCTATGGTGTTAATAGTGTCAGAAATTCCCTCCTACATAAGCAGCATTTGTGATCCAAAGCAGCGAATCCTCCCCCCTGTTTCACCGCAACAAACGATACAAGAGTCACAGTACTTGTACAGTAGATCAGTTTTAGCAGTGACACTGCATCTTCCTGCAAGTGCTACTTTAAAACCAAATGACATCCAGCTACAAAACGCTCACATGGAAAAACTTAATCATATCAGCAAATGCTGCTGAATATATATGGAGAACTTGCATTAAAGGACAACTCAATATTAGTACCCAATATTCTGACACTAACCTAATAAAGCTGCTTGGTAAATTCAACCAGGAAGGGACACATAACCTTAACCCCTCAAGTTAGACTAGATCAGACAGTCTCAGCTTTAATGGACTAGTCTACTGTAGCACAGGTCTCTCTACAACAGGACTCTCAAACTGTAGACCTTGTGAGCTACAGTCCAACAAGGTCTTGTTGTTTTCCTGCTCCAACACACCTGAATCCAACCTAATGGATCTATAGCTTCTTGTTCACTAATTCACAATGGCCCATTAATTTTAATCAGGTGTGTTGGAGCAGGTACGCAATGACAACCTGCAGGATTGTGGCCATCTAAGACTGGAGCTTGAGGCCTTTGCCCTAAAAGGTCCATCAGACAGTTACAGCTCGAGTACATAAGATCTCGAAAATGGTACATATAACTCCATTCCTCTTTAAACTGGTTTTTCTGTTTGTCAAAGAATTGACTTCAGGATACTGCTGGTAGTTTAAAAAGCACTGAATAATTTTGGACAAGGGTGCCCAAACCCAGTCCTCAGGGTCTACCATCCTGCTATTTTAGATGCATCCCTTCTCCAACACACCTGAATTCTAGCTGAATTTCCTCTTCTGCATGTCGTCCCGCTCTAAAGGGTCCT
This sequence comes from Pseudomugil tenellus, assembly GCA_037177515.1. Taxonomy (NCBI): domain Eukaryota; kingdom Metazoa; phylum Chordata; class Actinopteri; order Atheriniformes; family Pseudomugilidae; genus Pseudomugil; species Pseudomugil tenellus. The sequence continues at coordinate 5,609,800 of JBAMHX010000022.1, forward strand.
GATAACAAGCCGATCATTGATTCAGTGTTGGACCAGGGTTGCATCGAAAAGTTGCTCTTAATGTTTCATGTAAAGCACTTTTAGTGGTCTTGCACATGAAATATGCTAAACAAATAAGTAAGATGCTAAACAAGTAAGATGAGGCCTTGCAACGGTTGTTAGAGTTTATGATTCATAGTTTATGTTATGATTTTACAGTCAGGGTGAAAAATCCATTGATGAGTGTTGGACATGAACATGCAGAAAATAAAGAAAAGTCCTTTGTTTTTCCATCAAAATCAGTCCATTCAAACAGAAAAGGCCAGCAATCTGTTTAGCTTGAAGGAAATATATGACTTTCTGTTTGCTAATCGTTGTTACCTGACAGCATCAAAACTTTACACAATGTGATTCTTAAAATTTTAGCTGGATTTAACAAAAACAGGCCTAAAATTAAGCTTTTTTAAACAGCCATGTTAGCACAAGAACAAAATATTTACAGCGCTGCTGCTATGGGAAAAAAATATGAGGACGCCATATAGGTGGAGAGGCAGCTGGCTCATGTACGGATGTGGGTTTCGTCTGACAATGTTGGATAAAACTTCATTCTCAAACAAAACAACTATCTGCCTGAGAATCAATTATCCAGAAAGAGTCCCTGTTTCGTGGCATTTTCTTGTCCAGCAGGTTTGATGCACCCATGTCAAAATAAACGAATAAGATAGTCGAGGAGTGAAATGTGAAAAGAGAAAGGAAAGCGCAACAGAAGTAAGATGGAGTTGGGTAAAAAGAGAAGGATGAAAGGTAAAAGAAACTGGCAACTGCCTGAAAAACAGAAGTGACGTCAAACTCAAAAAACAAAACGTCTGTCAGGTGTGTGAAGTGAAGTATCTGCTGTACAGCATGACGCCTCTGTGCCAGGAAGTTTTCTTTCCTCTAAGTTTAGAAGAGACGCTGTTGCCGAAGGTATCAGTATGACATACATCAATAAAGTTTTAGCATCAGCTTTCAAGTCTATTTAAATCTGACATGTATCCTGAAAAAATATCTCAACCTGCTGTACAGAGAACAGGAAGTTAGAGGAAAATCCACTCACTGAAGAGAACTGCTCTCTGATCTGTGATATTCAAATCATTCAAGGTGACATGTTGCACTCGCTGTCTTCTCACAAACTAACTCGTCTCTCTCTGCAGTTTTCCCCCAGAATCTCTTCAAAATGATCATATTTTGTCTAACTACACATAAGCAGATGTTTGTGCATGGAAATATTGAACATATGATTCATCCTCAATCAAATCTTCTCTTTTATGATCACACACAGATTGAAAAATCCATCATGAAGGAAGAAAATGCACAAATGTAATTCTTACTTTGTGTTTTCTTATATTGTTGGAAATAACTGCGGTTGCATGTAAGATCACCTTATCACTTTCAGTTGTTTCTGAAAGAATACATTTATTTTTTTCAGCTCAATTATTGGGTGAAAAAATTCTTCTACAATTACACCTACAGCTCATGTCTGTTTAAACATCATTAGTTATTGATCCACAAAACAAATAAGGCAAGAAAATAAGGGGTGCATGTTGTGAACAGCTGTATATTTCCTTCATTATGTGCAGATTAATTTTATCCCTGATGTGTTGCTGTTTTCTAAAAATAGCCTACATTTGTCCACTAATGTGTGAACAATTCTGTAAGTGTCTTCACCACTTAGAAGTGAAGAAACCTTTGGACAATTGATGAAATGTTTCAGTGTCATAATATCTAGATTTAAAAGTCCTACATATGCATTAACTCTCAGCCAGGCTGATATGAGTGACAATAACCTGGTTACTGAATTCAACCCCCTGTAAATATTTTCCACTGAAAAGAAATATTTTAATTGCCGGCCTGAACAATTAGCTTTAATGCAACATGCACCAGTAAGCGTCTAATTCAGCCTTTATAATAAAATACGTGTGTCTACTGGTGAACTGTGAAGCATTAAAATAAAAAGAAGCACAGAGCACTAATGGAACCAAAAACAGGCATTTTCCCAAATTGTAGCATTTTTTTTAACATGAAATATATTTTTATAACTCTTTATATTTAGAGAACAACCAATGCTGAACTCAAACACACTGCAGAGCAGTCCAAAACCTCTAGGTTATTCTTATATTTGCTGATGGTTCGCTGGTGAAGTAACCCAAGGTAATATAATTTATGTATTGTTTAACTGTATTTATGCATTATTGAATTTTGTTTTGTATTTTATTGCACTAATTATAATTGCATGTACATAAATAAACTACATGTTTTTGTCATGACAGCAGGTTTTGTTATTGTTCTGTTGCTATGCAGCTTTTTTCATTTTAGTCCCACCTTGTTTCATCTGCTTCTGTTTGCTTTTCTTCCTGTTTTTGGCTCCTCACCATTATTTGCACCTCTTGTTTCTTGTTTTGCAATTACTATCTCTACCAGTTTATTGTGTGTGTTAGTAATGTCTGGGCTTCAGTTGTGTCTCTTGTTAAGTTAGACCTTCATCATTTGCCTCCAGTGTTTCAGTCCTGCTTTTGGAACCCACTTCCTGTTCTCCACCTTCAACTTACCTTGACAATATTGAAAAGGTAAAATAACTTGTAACTGTAAAAATACGTAAAATTTCCATTTTTGAATAAGCAAATATGATCTCATTTCACATAAAAAGACTAATACATTTTCAAATGTATCATAATTTTACTTTTTCTGCTTCCTGAGGGCCGATATTACCACATCTATAGGTAACTTATTTGTTCTTACACAAGCAATCATCTTTAATTAAATATTAAATGCAGCTTTAGACCTCATGTAGATGTAATAATGAACTGTGTTTTATTATTGTATTTAGTTTTATTTTTTCCTGCTATTGCACAATTTTTCTTTTTTTTTCTTCTTATATAGTTTTAGATAATTCTGAACAGAGTTGTAGTGAACCTACATTTCTCTAATAAAATAAAATAACTCCACTGAATGTAAAAAATATCTATACTGCAGTTATGTAACTGCTATATATTCTGTTACTTAATGGCATTAATTTGAATAGGTGGCCTCTCAATTTGTTTTTCTTATTGCTAGAAACAAACGGTGTAATTTTCTCAGTTGTGGGTGCATCATTAGTCTGCAGGGGTGTGAGGGTTATTTTATGTGAAACACTGGCTCTGATTGGTTGTTTCAGGTGTTATTTCCTTCTTTTTCTTTATTTAATCATAACATATCCAAATATCCAGAAAGTGATTGACAAGTTCATAGTAATGAATGTATTATGTACTGAATCAACTGACATGGTAATTAAGTAAATGATAAAAACAGATATTAATGGTATTTGTCATTCTCTCCACTGGCTCCTTTGATTACATCCCTAAACGGAACCCAATGATATGGTTATATTTATTAGAAGACATTAAAAAGATTCCTGATATGATTGGAAGTAAATAAACATCCATTTATATTATACTCTATGTTGTAATATAATTAAGTATTTTATGTGGTCGAAACCTCAGCATAATGCATTCATATTTATTTTCCAATGGTTTAATTTTTCTTGTGTTATGGAGATGAATCAGCCAACCAACAAGCTCAGATTTCTCCCAAACCTCGAGTGCTGCAGTGGTTAGAAATCCACAGTAGGTTTAGTTAATTAATAATAATTCATCTATATTTGAAAAGCCTGGTTATCCTCTGGCACATTGCCGAAAGACACCAAGCACTTTTTTTATCCTCATGACTTTCCAACACTTTGTAGTAATAGTTCTTGTCCATTTGCAGCTGGGTGGAAACTGGTTTAATTTGGTGGTGTCAGCAAGACGACAGCTTTGCTGACACCACCAGAAACAATGGGACTAATGAGATGTAACGCAGTCCTACCTCCTTGTTTCACACCATTTAGGTCAGAAAATGTCTGTCTGGCTCACACTTTTTATTGCAGCTCTTTGTGTATTTTATGTAAATGCAAAATAGTTGCTCCTGCAGTGAAATGTCGAGAATCATTATATGACAAACAGTAACTTAATGAATAGATAGTTTTTTCTTTTATTTATTTTTTTACAGCTTACTGCTGGCTGTTTATTTTGAGTCTGTTTTCACTGTTCATACTTACAGAAAGACTGTCTAAACAACAGGGCTTTTTAAGTTTTAATACTTCTCACTTGGTCATTCCTACTGATTCAAACACCAGCCTTTCCACTGCCAGTGCATAGGTTTATATGGTATTTGGCCAAAACAAAAGGTCTTGCTCTTTGTAAAAGCTTTTGAGATGAGCTAATCATACATTTTGTCTGCTTAATTGCCCCTTTACCCATCGGTCTGCTTACTCCATGTTTCAGAGTGTCTACAAGTCATGCTTGCACATGCATACATACACACACATAAATATACATACACACTGCCCAAAAAGGAATGGGAGGAAGAAAAAAACTTATTAAATCCCACCCCTGATTGTAACAAGCTCATTTAAGCTTTAAGGCATACAGTGTGGAAGCTTTGAACCAGCCCGGTATGACATCAGGACAGGTGCATCCTGAGGTCATGACCTTTTCTTTGCACTTGATTTGAGGTCAATGAGACAAATAGTTCCAGAGATATAGGCAAAAATCTGATTTTTCGTGCATAAAAGGCCACCTGGTGGGGAAACCATAAATCCCAAAATGCTGAAATTCGATACAATTTGTCCCCTTGAGGACTTAAACAGATATACTGAGTATCAAAATCCAATTGTTAAAATTGTTTAAGTTATCGCGCTCACACGAATGATATCAGGAGGCGGAAAGATATCCATAATATCCCCGATACTCTGCCTTCGGGGATATAATAATATGTAATATGATTGAACTCTGAACCTTGTCACCAACTGAGTATGCAGTATTCATAGAATTGATCTCAAAGATCAGTTGTGGGTGTCTGGTTTGGGAACGTCAGATTGTCCATCCATTTTCTGAACCACTTAGTCCAGTTCAGGGTCATGGAGAAGCTGGAGTCTGTCCCAGCAACTAGCTGATGGTCACCAGACCATCACAGAGCCAACACAGAGAGACAACCACTCTCAATCACTTCTAGGGACAATTTAGAGTGACCATATATCGTTGTAGTGATTATATTTCTGTTGTTTTGACCTTATGATGCCACAAAAATGTCAATATAATTTCTGAAAATTGTTAAAATAATGGCCAAAAATGTCTCCTGTGAAATGTAGGTTAGCTGTGCCGCTAAAGTTTTGACTCTTACAGAAAGTAACATATCAATCCCTCCTGTTTCTACATTATCCATCTGTCCATCTTAGCTATTACTCTGAAAATGGTAAAAATTGGTTTCCCAGCAGCTGCCAACCCCCAGTGGAGTCTTTTAGCTTGAAGCCCACAGAGTCAAGCAGAGATCTCTTCTCTTCTTTTTTCTTCTCTTGTCTCCATTTCAGTCCCTCTGTGTCTTCCTTTCTTTTGTCTATCCTCTGCCATTTTCCTTGTTGTGAGATGACCTAGATGGAGCAAAGGTCACAAAATACCTGGAGAGCTGTGGGAGAGCACTAATGACTGTGTGTGTCGATGTGTTCACGTTCCCCATGGACAAACGCAAGAAACCTATTAGAAATAGCTTTTACTGCCCTCTGCTCTCTTTCTCCCAGAGGAACACACACACACACACACACACACACACACACACACACACACACACACACACACTTGCTTTCAGCTACAAAATCAAGTCTTCATATTTCTTTTCTTATGAGGATAACAAACATTTCTAACCTATAATCAGCCTAAATGTTAATTATAACATTCATCTCAGTCCGAGATTAATAAATCACTTTCTGTCTGATTCTTGGAACATTGTGAAGTTCAGGTAACTGTGACAAAATAACGTTCATCTCTTGTCAGTGACAGGGTATGTCAGAGAGCTTTTCTAAAGGACTGAAATTGTATAATTTTTTGTGTTATCTTTTAGTCTTGGACTGAATGTGTAATGAAGATTGAATTTAAATGAGCCTAAATTCAGTTAATAAAGCTGAGAGGCAAAAGCGGTGTCAGTGTAAGTTATATGATACATTCATTCTATTTATGTTAGAGAATGACGTTTTCATGAAATGAAGAGCACAAAGTCCCAAGAAGAGTTTGCAGTTTTGCAGAACAGACAGGTACTCCAGCCTGTCTGTGACGTCTCCTCTGCAGCTGCCTTCTTCCGCTGTTCTTTTAAACACCACGGTGGCTAAGAGAGGAGGTTACCGTAACATGCCAGTGTGGATGTGTGTAAAAGATGGCCACATTATATGGCTATAGTGTGTTAATATTATGGTAACACAGAAGAAACTACACTGTAACTACTGGGGATACTGGTAATTACCAGTAATAATAACCAGGTAATATTCTAGTAGTAATACTAGATACATCATGGTTACAACAGATGAAAACTGAAGTTAAAAAAGCTAATAAGTTGTAACCTACAACAATAGGAGTGTAACATATTTATTAAAAAAGCAAAACTATGTGGTAGCACTATATTAATATTGTGGTATTTACCTAAAAGCTGCCTGGAAATGTCTTCAAATATCTTGAGATAAGTAAAGAAAGAAAGAAATATAGTAACATAATGTCATTATTACCTAATAATAATTAGAAAGTTTTTATCTAAAAACTACAAATCAGGTGACTCATATCCTATTTCTGTGTTATTAAACGGTAGAATGACATTACAGCAGATTCCTCTGAAAGCACAACGGTCGCAGGATCAGCTGCAGCTTTTTATTTATTGGTTGCTGTTGTATTGTAGTAGTTCAGTCTAAATAAGATGAACGCATGCATAACCTTCTCTGGGTCATCAGAGAAGGTTGGAACCCGGGATGGAAAGACCTGATCTGCTTTAGTTGTGCAAAACAGGACTGGAACACTGAAGTTACTTGTGTGTGAACTCAGAATGAGAATTGTGCATTAAGACAGTGTTGATACAGAGAATACAGAGAAATCTATTTCCTCAATGTGAATAATTTCCCTTTACATTCCTGTAATGATGTTTTTCTGCCATAATCTCCAACAAACACTTTGAGAATCCAGAAAGGAAACTGTTAAGATGAAATCTGTTGCAGTTTTAATTATGCTGCAGCTATGACTGAAGCGATGTATATACGTTTACCCCCCGTTTTCCTTTTGGTTTACTGCTTATGAGTCAAAAATAAAACCTTGTTATATGAAAGCTTAAGTGTAGGATTGTCTCATTGTGCTGCAAAATTGTAACCAGTGAGAATCACCCAAATAAACACAAGTCAGGGTAAAAGCATTAAGAGCATTATTGTTCCCACATAATGCATTTGTGTAACAAGTTTATTGTAATATTCACATAAATGTAATATATTTCCCTTTAACCAGAGAACAACAAAGATCTCTCACCCTTTACAGAACTCTGAGAGCAGCAGATCCATGCAGCTCAACTAAAAATAAATTTAGCAGGAATACAATTTCAGGTGTATTTAAAAATTCAAGGTTAATTATTTTCCTAGAATGAATATGTGTGTAAAAGATGGGAGAAAGTCTTTATGCTGCTTTAGAAGACTTCGTCCCTGTAAATCAGGACATTGTTGATGAATTTGATCTACTTTCCTTTTTCAGTTGCACCCAGTGGAAAACAAGGTTCGCTTCAAAATGTTTTAATCATTGAAGGAAAAGTAAAAGATTTATAAGACATCGTATGAAGGGAGGAAAACTAATTCTGTGCTGTTTTCTCCTATCTTTCATAACTGCTTCCGCCTAGTTTTAACTTCAAACTCTTAATTAAAACTTTCACTTTGGTGATCTTATCGACAATCTGTTAACTTTAGGTTTTTAAGAAGCGCAGAGAAAAATCTCTTATATGAATCATAATTATATAGAATCATAAAGTTTACTATCAAGTTCTGTAGAAAAAGCAACAAGACTTCAAAAATACATGAAGAAATAAATTACTACACTAATAATTTGTACTCCAGAAAGAGAAATCCGTAATAATGCACATTCTTTGTCAAACAGTTTCTACACACACAGAAAGGACAATCACAGAGAAAAGGCCATGATGTAGAAGGCATATGAATAGGGTTCATGTTTAAAGAGCAAATCTGACCTCCTGCTCACTATGCAGCTGTTACCTCTCTAGGTCTGAAAACGCTGTTGGTTCTGCTCAGTAATACTGGTCCACATCAAAACACCAAAAATATTCTATGCAAAGAAATGTTCACTTCATATTCAAAATTATCATTGTGTACAAGAAAACTCAGCTTTTCAGCTGCTTCATTTGATGTCATAAAGCATGTCAGCTGAAACCACGAAAACTAATAATTTGACTAAAATCAAGTGCATCTAAGTTCATGATTTATATTAACTGCACACAATTCAAGAAAAATAAGAGTTTCAAGTTGTGGATGCTGTTTGCTGAAAACATTTAAATGTTTGTTTCCTCATAAGCTAAACCAGTATCAGTTTTTACTACAAAAAATAAGAATTACAGAAAAAATCTCTTAAATGATACTTTATTTCATCTTTGTTCCAGAGTGAAAATGTAAAAAAGATAATGAAAATGATTGTTTTATTACTACTGGTTGCCTCTTCAAGGTGAACAGAGACTTGATTTGCTCTACAAGCAGCATGACAAGCACCAAACTTCCAGTTGAAATGATTTCATAAAATTAGTTGAATACATAGATGCTCTTTTAAATCCAGCTTTGTGCTGTTTAATCCTAATACTGATGGATAAATTGGCCTTTTATTGATTGTTTTACAACTGACTTTTGAAGGTTTTTTTCTGTGTACTGCAAACTTATAGTTTGGCCTTGTGGGCCAATGTGAGAAAACTTTTTGAGATAAAAGATTTTTAAATGCATGGTACAAGATTGTTAGATTTCTCCCTATCCATCACAAAACTCCCACAGAGATACAAACATTGAATTAGATTCAAGCAGCCTATATCTATATCACCCATCAGATCCCAGAACCGTGATGTTTGCATCTGAGGTTCACCCGGTGTTCTTTGATGATGGCCAAAATCAAGCTTTAAGAGGAAACAGAAAAAGTTTATGTTTTATTTTGTACATAAACATTCAGTTTACATCCTTTAGATCAAAAAGTATCACAACAAATCATCTATTAGCCTACATATTGCTATTCTGTCAAGCAAACACTGGTAAAAAATAACAAGCGTCCCCATTTTAGTTTATGGAAATAAAATCTAGAGAACTCTTAAAACCCTCTCAGATACCCTGGATGTTACTAATCATCCTGCATCTCATTCATTAACTGGCCATCACTACTTTCCAGCAGGCTATGCATTCATCAATCAATTCACATTTACATATCAATCAATTTACAAGAGCATCTGGAGTAAAAACATTAGGTTACTTGCGTGAGTCAGGAAATCGTCGTCGTCCTCGTCGGAGATGAGAAGCTCGGAACTTGCGTCCGAGGCCTCTTCTTCCGTCATAAGATAGTTCAGTGGACCGGCCGTGAGGCCATGATCGACTAGGTCCAGTGGTAATGGGTCGACAGCATCAAGCATTTTGCCCCAGCTCGTTCCGGGTTCCGCATCTGGAACCAACATTACTGCGTGGTCCGGAGGGTCCTGGTTTGCAGCCGCTGGAGCAAACATTGGGTCGCCGCCGGACTGGTTCATCTGACGGGCCAGACGGCGACAGCGGCTACAATGTGAGCACACTTGCGAAGACTCAAGGCCTGCTTTGGCGTGTTTCAGACCCAGACACATAACACACTGGAGGTATGTGTCCCAGATTGAAATTTTATTCCCACAGGGGCAGGACTGGGTCTGTGGTTTTCCCTCTGTCTGTGGTTGAGTAGGTACTGGTGTTGTATCCATACTCTTTGCAGGGCAGTGTGCCTGTGGGGCGATGTGGTCGGTTACGATTGCATTAGCCTGGTGTGGCTAGGCGGGGGTAGCGTTGCTGCTTCCTGGTAAGTGTCCCTCACAGCGGGAGTATTGCTACTCACTTTCCCTAACTGTTGCCTGGAAGGTTAGCATTAGAGTTGGGCAAGGTATTGCTACCTTAACTAGTTTTGGGGTATTTCTACTAGGAGTATTGCTACTCGGAATGGCTAATGGTAAATGTATTGCTACCCTCAGCATTTAGCTTCTCACACCGCTGTTTTACAACAGGCTGGTGGGAGTAATTTTCTCTCTTCGGACTGTATCGTCCCGAGACAAAGCGCCCGGGAAAGGAGCTTGCAGTCACGTTTGTGGGTAGTTAAGCTAGGTCCCGATGGCGATAGCCAGCCTAGAGAGATAAGGTACTTCTGCTCGTAGCGAGAAGAGGTTTTTGAATGACCTGCCTACGTAGCGCCAACCCCTTTTAGCAGACACGCTCCAGCCAATCCTGGCTGGGAGAGTGTAATAAGTGCTTCTGATGAGGTCACGCGCAGAGCGTTCCCATAGTGAGACACGAAACGAATGCTACTTTTTCTCTGCTCACCCTTTCTAGCAACAACCACTAAGACGGTTTAACAATAATCCCAGAAGTTAACACCTCTGTTGACTGGAACCAGTAATACAATGTAGTTGATAACTACATTAATTTGCTTTTATTAATCTAATAGAAAAAACTGTTATGTTTCCCTCACAATTTCATTGTTATAATTGGTTTTAATTTTTTTATTTGTATATTATTTTTTGTATAAGTTTCCTTTTGTTGATGATTCTGCCACCGTCCTGCTTCACTGTTAGGATCCGATGATGTCCAACGGATTGAGAGCTGATTTGATGGTTTTCTCATCTTTGAGGAAGATTTGAGTTTCTGTAACAGTCACTATGACGTTGTAGGACAAGCAGTGATAAGATACAGACGAGGTACATGAAGAGGACTGGAAGCCGGATTTAAATAACAAGTTTGCAGGAAATCGGATATATAAAATCGTGAATGTTAAACGTTATAAAGCTCAGATTTTGGCTTTTATTTTCTTGATTTCCTTGCTGTGGTTCAGTTGTTGAAGTTTTGATTTAAATATTTAACAGACTTATATTGTCTAATTAAAAAAAGTGCACAAAAATAACCATTCATAATTGATAAATTTGACTGAAAAGAAAGCTCCGAGTAAAACTAAATGAGGAGCCATGTGGGAGGCAGAAGAGCAGAATACTACAGAAGCTGAGTCAAAGAAGCTGAATCTTTGGAAAGAGCTGAATTTCCCATCACTAGACGTTTAAAGCCTTTAACTAATCTTTTATCATTTAGGAATAGCATAAAGAAGATACTCCATTGATATGTGTTAACTATTTATATTCAGTATTTTCCACGTATCAGTTTAAAGAATAGTCTTAGTTCTGACAAAAATCTCATTTAGGATTCCTAAACTCTTCTGAATTTTTAGTTCTTTGACTCCCGAGTCTAATTTATCGCTGTAATCCTCTGGGATTTATTACTCGACATGAAAACTTGCTCATTAATTGGTCTCTTCTCCTCCTCTTCCTTCAACTTTCTCACTCGTAAAGGTCAAAACAGTTTCTGCCTCTGCTCAGCAATGTCTCATTATGAAATCACTGGGACTGTTTGTAAGATGGGCTGGATTTAACAAAGCATGCACACACATTCACACACACAGTGAGTGGTGACCCACAGGCAATTATCTATTGAAATAAAACCATTAAATATTGCCTCCAGTTATTGGTTTAGTGTATGACTGACCTCTGTTTTGAAGAAACTTGTAGGTTTGGGGATCAGGGTAAATGGAGCCTGAGGAGTGAGTTTGGGATTGTGATTTTGTAATTAATTTGGCCCAAATATAAGAATGTGAAAACAAAGAGTGTGTATGAAGGAATTATGTATAATGAAGATTTAGAGTACAGCATGAGCTCAGTCATGGATTAAATGCTAAAGAAGCTAAATTCATTTTAGTGTCATAGGCATATATTAGCCGCACAGGAAGGTCAATACTAAATTTCAGCTCATCAGCAGAGTGAGCCCAGTCATGTGAATATTTTATGGTGGTCTGAAAATAAACCATTAAAGACGCTGAGAATGTATGTGTGGGTGCTGCTTTTTACCCTCTTTTCATACCAATACAAATGATTTTTCTTATTTAGCCTTAATGCATTTAAATGTTATGGCCTTGACCAAAAAAACTTTTCTGTATTGTGTTGCAGATTTGATCTGACCTGCGCAATTACTAGAACAGAAAATATTTATTATATTCAGTTTAAAGATTTTTATTCCTAATTTTCTAACTGTTTCATGACTGAAAATCTAGAAAAAGTTTCTAATACTTATAAAGATTCAAATGCAAAGAGGGTAAAATGTAGAAAGTTTGTGATAATAAAATATTCATTTTTCCATGTTTACAGCAATGTCACAGTACAGATATTGTGACACGGTGTTTTAATTAGCCTGTTATGTTGTAGAAGAGCAGTTTCAGGTGATGTGATACAGCCTAAGATCATGTATTTGTTAATATTTTAGTCAAACCATGAAATGTTTATGCCTAACAAAAACCAACACAGAAAAATGATTAAAAAAAACATTTTCATACAATATTGAGTTTCAGATTTAATTTTCTGGAATGAATATAAACTATTTCTATTTATTAGTATTTATACCTTTTTCTAATTTTGCTAAATTACTTTGTGACGGTTTCAAATAAAATACTTTTTCTTTCTATGGAAACTTTGGCATTGAAAAATGAAATCCTCAGTTTTACAAATTTCAAACTTTCGATAGTTTAAAGCCAGATATTTTTTTACTGTATTGAATAATTAACTTATTTATCTAAACATTTTTTTAACCCTGTTTTGCCTTGCATTATGACAGCATGGCTGTTTTGTGCTACACGTTTGCCTTGCTGGGGGGGCTTAGTGGATATTAAGTAAATTTAGCTCTGTGGATTAAAGCTCTACTTGAGACTTTAGGATTATTCTTTATTATTTAATTTGTTTATCATTGAATTACATACAAATGGCGGAACTGAAAGAAAGAAAGAAAGAAAGAAAGAAAAAAAGAAAGAAAGAAAGAAAGAAAGAAAGAAAGAAAGAAAGAAAGAAAG
>JBAMHX010000022.1:5632271-5686278 GCA_037177515.1 Pseudomugil tenellus
GATCTCTTCTGCTGGTTCTCATCAGAAGCCTCGCTGCAGCATTTTGGATCAACTGGAGACTTTTCAGGGCATATTTGTGACAGAATATAAAAAAGGAATTGCACTAATCCAGTCTAGAAGTAACAAAAGCATAAAAAACAAGGCACTAAACAATGTTTTCAGGCAACTTTCAAGTGATGTTATTATCAACTTATATAAATGACCAACCAATTTGAATAAGCCAAAGTTACAGTCATAACCGGAAGAAAATGACATAGAAACACATGTTGTCATTGTTTTTGAAAATATAACTTTTAAATTAATATGTAACAATAGCCTAAAAAGTATACGTAGAGTTGGAATAAATCATCGGCCCACATAAAGATTATTACAGCTTTGTGTATAAATATCTGTAAAATGTGCACTTTCTTGAGTGGGCAAACAAAATAGAATATATGTAAACTATAAAAAGATGAATTTGATATGTAGGAGCAGCAGTATGTTATAAAAATATTTTTAGTTATTTGCTGTAGACTTCGGCTATTCCTATCTGGCTGTAGGCATCAGGGTGGATCAGAAGTCAGATAAGGGTTAGAGCATTGAGCATCTTACCCATAGGTTTCGGGAGAGAGAAAATGAAGCCAATAGGCGGGTCCTCCCGTCGCCATCTTGCTGTTTCGTCATTATCGGAAAATCACAAAATGGATGAAAAGGTAGAGCTGAGAGGCTCTGTCACGGTGGAACCAGCAGGAAGTACGCAGCTGTAACCAGTGATGGCGCTCTAACACACATCAATCAAAAGGACACGCCTCTAAATTTAAGATTTAAATAACATTGAAACCGAATCGTTAGGAAAAAAAATCCCCCACCCCCCCATTCCCATAGGAAAATGGACGTATTAAATCGAAAAAAGTTTTTGGAGCCACTCTGTAAACATGTTTATTTGAGCTGTGAAATCATTTTGACATGGGAATCTATGGGCATTGCTCTCTATTGCAGCCTGTCATCTAGCGGTGAGGGGGGAGCTGCAATTAATCTGACTTCCTCATTAGCGTCACCATCGGCAGCCAGAGATTGCCGCCTGGGTTAGAGGAATTTGGGGGGATTGGTCCCAATAGCTGTAAAATTACAGGAAATTTTAACTCTTGCAGCTGATTTTTAGGTGTAACGCTGCACAATACATATTATTAATCATTAATATGTCCCTCTAACTTCTGTTTGCAGGTTACACTGTGTGGTCTCATAACCTGGTGGCCATTTCTAGGCTGCGGGGCTCCAGTCTTCGTGTACTTACAGTCTCAGAAGAAAGCATCGACTTCGATCCGGACCAGTCCTTGTACGTGGAGGGAGACCCAGTCCATAACCTGGTCAAAGAGGTTTCACTGGGCCTCGGCCGTGTTTGGCACCCTTGCCTGGATTCCAGTGTGGTTTTGTCCGAACCTACCCAACACTTCCACCGCGAGCTGCACGCCTTCAGCATGGGCATGTAGGCAAGACAAGGGAAAGCCAACACATCACAGCCGAAACTGGGCCAAGACCAGGCCGACCAGCCATGACCAGGTCAAGTCAGGCCTCTGAATCGAGCCAAAAGCAGATTAAAGTGAAACAATCCAGAGATTATATTTATGTAAACTGATCTGTTTTTAGTTTTTGCTATTTTTTTCCAACTTCTTTAGCACTCAAGTTCCACTCTATCCTGGATGATGAGCTATGTTTGTGCTTTATTCCTTGTTTAACTAGTTGGCCAGTTATTTGGAAAAACAACTGAAACTTGGTGTTTTTCCCTTTTTTTTGCTTTAAAAACATCTACTTGCAAATCAAATCATTCTGCTGATATTACGTTTGCAGGAATATCAGACTGTGATCTGACAACACATTAGAGACTTAATTTGATAGAATGATTCGTCCTTCTACTATGTACATCCATTTAGCCTAGTTTGGTCTGGTCTGGTCTTGCCCACAAGTGCTAGGCACACTTTCTCCATCACCTTAATAACCTCCAGAGCCTCTGTAAAACGTAACTTTGATTTGTGTTGTTTTACTTTCCCTTTTTTTTCTTTTATTATCTCACTGTTTTCCACGTCTCCCTGCTCTGTGTATTATCTCGTTTTTTCCTGTGTGGTGGATCCCTTGCCTGTATAGGCTTTGTGTGTATTTAAATACAGATATATTATTATCCTGCTCACAGCTGGAACAGGACAGGCAGGCGAGTTGAGCGATGGACCAGTGCGCTTGCAGAGGGGATGCATGTGCAGACACAAGCTGTCAGATTTTTTTTCTTTTGTTTTCTCTATTTTATGTGGTTTATTTTTACTTTTGCTCCATGCTGGTGTGTCTGCTCCACTCTGAGAGAAATTGAAGTGTGTAAAACCGATCAACAACTTCCTGGGTAACACAACCACAGCCGTTTGTTCCCTTGTTCTGAAAAAGCACCTTGTACATACGTCCATTGGTTTGCAAGCAGGGTGGGAAGCTCTGCAGATTAACCGTGATCAGGTTTTCAGCAACAGCTATGTCAGTGTGATGACTGATCACTGTAAGGAGGGTGGCATCTCGAGGCCAAAAGGCTTTATAAAGGGTTCTGAGCACCTTACTGGTTGTTTTATGGAGAATATTGTTACATGCTTCCAGCCTACACACTTTCCACCCTGCTCACTTTTTGGTGAACGCCACCAACTAGCTCAAGAGGAAGATTAGTCTTTTGACTGATATTCAGAGCCAAACTATAAAATTGTTTTGCTTTGTAGTATATTTGTTGTAAATCCACCTCAACCCCAATATTCTTTTTGGAGATATCTGCCTTTCTGATTTGTATCAATGGAGTCGGAGCCCTTTTGCTTTCTGCAGTTTTCTTAACATGCTGAGATGAGACATCAGAAGGACTCTGTGATCTAACAGCTTAGTTTTGAGTTGTCCTAGAAAGAAGAGGCTGTTTCATTCCATAATGCCATATAAAACCTGGTTTGAGAAATATCTTCATACCTACTTGTAAGTTGAGGACAGCAGTATTCTGTAAGTGCAGCTCTCTTCAGGTGGCAGATGCAAGACATTCCAGCAGTACTTTAAGTAGGAACCAGTTTGTTTTGCGATAGAACATTTCATAACTATGAGTAAAAGAAAAGATGCTTTGAATGTAACTAAACGAACATTTCTCAGTAAGCTCGCTGTTCTACATGAAACACGTACCGTACCGCTGTATTTGCCATTGAAATTTGGCAGGTCCATATCTCACCTGAGTTTGAACGTTGTAAGTTCTACTCACAGCCAAGACTGCTTAGTTTCTTTTTTTTTTTTGTTTGTTTTGTTTTGTTTTGTATTTTTGTCTTTGGCACCTATAGCACAATAATAAGGTTTTGGGTCGTGTGGGTCATCTGTTTGGCTAAAATGTCTCAGGTAGGCTTTTAACATCACTATGACCAGGACAGTGGTGGTGATAATATTGGGTAGGATGTGTGAAACAATCAGTTGATGATTTTTTTTTTCTTTTGAGTCACAGTTGCCTTGGAAACAGCCCCTCTTTTCCAGATACAATTGTTGTTTATCTTGCCATCGGAAAAGCCCTCACTCCGCCACAGTTGGAGGGTCCGCAAACCTAATCGTACATTTGTTTTCAAAGATTAAGGTTGATAAAGACTAAAGAATGGCAAAACCTAGCTGTTTGTATCTGTGCTGTCGATAGAGGACCTGTTTGGCCTAAAATAATGTCTGAGCTGGTGGTATGATGTCTGCCTGGAATGGGTGGACCTCTTTCACTGATATTTGTCCAAGAGTCCTAACATGTTGTTGGCTCACGACTTGCACTGATCTGGGCAAATATGAGCATCATTACTCGCTTACGGTGCCCAGTGTTGCGACAGCTGCTGCACTCTGGTGTCTTACGAAGGATTTTCCTGAGCTAAGTGAAGGTTTAACAGGAAAATGAAAGCTATTTGGGACTTGAGTGTGCCTGTTTTTTCTGTCAGGAAAACTCTTCAGCTTAGACATGGATGTGGAAAGAATGGCGCTGTAGACTTTGAAGGTCCACATTAAGGTGTGTAGTTTACAAGGTTGACTTGCGATTGTTTTGTTTTCCCCTGATATGGACTTATTTTCCAAGTCACCCAGCACTTTACTAGCTTCAGAATGAATTGGTCCAAGTAATGGATCTGTGGTTACCAAATGTTTGCTCTCCAGTAAAGGGACCTTGATGGTTTAGCCATGATAATCTGTGGAGTCCTTGGTTTATATCTCAGGATAAATGCACTTTGGTACCAAGAGTTTCTTTTAAAAGCGCTCTGTGGCTATATGTAAAAGTCAGAGGGGAATGAAATACCAACAGAGCAAAACATGTTGGTTTGTCTTATCTTCCTCTCCCCTACTCCCTTCTCTTTGTAAGAGCTCAGCTTTCCTCCTCTCGCTACATTATTCAAGCTAGTGGAAGTTTGCATTAGACATCAGCTTGGTAAGACGTGGAAATATCAGCAATTTTTATTAGTTGAATGTAACCTTAAACTAAATCTAATTATAGTCAGTATTTTCTTTCCTTATACAAAGAAATGTTCAAATTCAATTTAACAAGCGCCTCTCCCACTTGCTCATATGTTCACTGTCCTTTCTCTCCACACTGCAAGTTGTGGCAGAGCCTTTGTGGTTTTCAACAGATATAGTCAGCTTGAGCAGAGGATAAGGTTGATTTAGGTGTAATATTCCCAGTAGCTCTTTTTCCATTTGTTTCCTTTTCAGACAGACATGAAGGCTCTTGGACAGCGTCTTTAACTAAAGTGAATGTATTCGTATTTGTGAAACATCTTTAAGAAATATTGATGCCATAAAACTGGAAGTCGAGTATCAAAACAAAAGCCAACAATATCAAAGTGAGGGTGTCAAATACAGCTTTCAACCTTTGCTTGGTAACGCTGCTCCAACAATCACATTCATTTGCAGAGTTTTCAGGATTCAAAGTCCTGCAAAGAATCTTGAAAACAGCAATCTGAAGAAAATGGCCGCCTGTCCCTGCATCTTACCTGCTGGTGACAAAGACTAAAGATGAAACCACCTTGTGTCTAAAAGCTTGTCACGTCACTGCTTTCTAAACCTTCGATCTAAATGAGTCGAGGGCTTCATGTTCGGTGTTGCTTGTTGTTGTTAGTTCGCTCTTTAGGGAAGCTGTTACAAGCTACAGTAGCTGGAGTTTCTGCGCTAGTGTTTTAGTTTTTCTCGGAGTGTGCCTGTATTTCTTTTGCATAAGTTTTCATGTGTAACCAGTAGAAATGTTTGATTGTGATGTGTGTGAGTTGTCAACCGTGCAGCCGTCATTTAGTTCATGCATGCTTGAGAGAGCGTGTGTGTGTGTGTGTGTGTGTGTGTGTGTGTGTGTGTGTGTGTGTGTGTGTGTGTGTGTGTGTGTGTGTGTGTTTGAGGGGAACCAGCTCATGTTCAGCAGCGTAGTCTTATCACTTCTGTCGCAGCGTGAAACCGGAACAGAAATGCGTTTGCTCTCAGGGTACGGTTGGGTTTTCAAAGAGGAGGGAGAGGATGTAAAGTACCAATAGCTCAGGCCTCCAGCTCACATATGTGATTAATAGGAATCACTGGATCTGTTCTCCTCCCTTGATGTGTTTCTAAGCTGCCAAAGACCACAGTGGAACAAACTTAACCCAGACTCAAGTCGATCTGAAGTGCCCGTCTGCATTCACGCAGTTTTTTTTCCCTCCTTGCATAAAGTTTTTCACCTGCTTTTCCTCCCAGTTTTATCCACTGGTCTGACTACTCGTGTAGTTTTTATGGTCCTCCAAATCTTTCTCCTAGTTATTGTTTGGACCATGCTGTTCTGGACCTCACAACATGTCGACTGTCTCGTCTTGTGGTTGAAGTTAATAGACCAAAGCAGACCTGTAAACAAAGGTATGGCCAGTCTTGTTCTAGCGACGGTATCCTGTGTGTAGAAACATGAGAATGTGTTTTGGAAGGCATTACTAGACATTTCTTTCCAACACAAAGGGTCGGCGACATTGTTGCGCATCTCGTACAGTGTGGCTGAATTCTTACCTCTGAACCACTCTCAGGGTCTGCAGTGTGTTGCCGAGACGTCGTAGATCAAAGCCAGGCCTGTCGGGTCCGATGCTTCAGTTGCATAAGTCTGACTGGACCTTACATCAGAGAGATCACCACCATTTCCTCCCTCTTTCTCTCTCCTGTCAATCACCTGTTTCACTGTGAGGAGCGAGTGAATGTAAATTTAAAGGAGGACAAAGAGAACACCTCAAAAACTGAACAGCCACTAAAGACGCTTCCAGAAGTTACTCTGCAAGACAGGGTAGCTTCCTGGCCATGAGGTGGGCCGGTGTGCCTGATGAAATGTGTTTTTATTTGATGGGAAGCACTTACTCTTTGGTTTGGGAGCTGTTAAGTTATTTGCTGCTAGGAACAGGACATTCCACACTGGGAGAGGGGGGGTCGCTTAGGCCATCTGACTAGCAAACATTTTCCACATGGCTATAATGTGTGCATAAAAACTAATCTAATATATATATTTTTTACTTTGAATGGTTTGTGAAGGGATCGAGGTTGCCGCTCGTCTCCAGATTAACAGCTGGTCTGAGGAGATCGGACCATTCAGGAGTGATTGCTCTGAGCCCAGCTGTGTTTCTAATTTGTTGTTACTGCAGTGTCGTCCTTCGGGCCACCTCTGGGGCCTTTTTGTGTCCGGTACACAAAAAGTCACAAATATGAACTCTCTGTGACTGCGCTTAGACTTACCGTAACGACTCCTCGTCAGATTAGTTTTCATGTCGCAGAAGCAGTCCGCAGGTCAGCATCATGTTACGTCATAAGGATGTTGGCGAATTTAGGAAACCAGGACATTTTCACCATGGTTACGCAGGAGTTTGAGCTGGGCTCATTTGACGTTGTGATATTGTGTAAACACTGGGAGGCGGCGCAGCAAGCAGAGCCATGTATCTAATGAGCCCAGCTATAAAATGGCAACTGGAGGCCCTAAAGGGGAAATGTCAGTTACTCTGGAGACCATTACCAGCAGTTGCTGTACTGTGGTTGCAGCCAGCTAAATCAGTTTTTTTTATTATTATTATTTTATTATTTTTATTTTTTGAAGCTATTATGGCTCCTCTGGCCTGAGGAGCAATTAAATCCTCAGAGCTGGCCCCTGATTTAGTCCATCTGAGACATATCAGGTGGTCTTGACAACATATTAAAGCTTTTGTATTGCACAATTTTAAATGCATGTCTGATCAAGCCCCCATCAAAAGTACCTGACGGTTAATGCTGAATCTATTGTCATGGAAAATAGTGTGTCTTCGTGTTATTTTAGAACCAAAGCAGCAGACTTGTCACATCTGCGCCAGTCTGAATCCAGGCTCCAAGTCACAGGCATACACTGATGTCACCTGTCCAATTTCCACCTCAACCACCAACTCCAGAGTTTGCAATGCTGACTCTGAGGATGTTCTGGAAAATAAAACTGGACCTGAGATATTCTGGGCCAATACCCTTTTCTAGAAGGAATTTGGGGATAGACTGACGTTTCTGAAAGGATTTGTGAAGGACGTGATTTTATCATCGCAGCCTTTTGTTTTCTCTCTAAACGCTACAACCATAAAAAACACAAAACATCGAAGGCTGAATGAGCTCAAAGAAGGCTGGACTCGCGCAGGAATGTGACAAATCTGATTAACATCCTGGTGTGTATCAGTAATTTGGAGAAAAGCACTGGATATGTATAGCACTGGTATAAAACCAGTGGTGTGTAACATATGTAGGGGCCTTTCTGTGATGGGTAGCCTGACAGGAAGGAAGTTGGCAGAAAGCCTCACTCAGAGGAAGTTTGGGTTCTCCAGTTTTCAGTGCCAGTTGCAGCTGACACTAAGATCAGTTTCCTGCAGTTTTATGATGAAGCGCATTGTTTATGGTATTATTGTATACCTGCTGCTCTGTAGTTCTATGAAAAAGACCACGCAGTGGCTGTGACTATAAGATCTGGCCAAATTATGCCAGCATATTTGGTGCATGCAGAGAGAGATCCAGGAACTGATAGATATTCGTGCTCGACGGCAGCCAACTGTCTTCATTTAGATCTCAGCTACTGTGGCTCTGACGTTTCTGGCTGATAAACAGGGTCTTTCTTGTCAAGACTAGAGAGCCAAACCTCCTAATTAGCCAGACAGGCAGGCCTGCTGCCCAGTCCAGCCTCACAACTATGCAAGAGGAATGCATATAATCCAAACTCTGATTATTTTCTGTTTTTATATTTGCGTTTTCCTTTTCTCACCGTCACACAGTAGAAATGAAGGTGTGAACTAATATGAACTTGCAATGACAATACTTGGCCTTATGATGATTTGTTACATCTTATCATTTATTTTTGAGATCTTTTGGATTCTGGTCAGCCAGCCCAGCAACAGCAGCAGTGACGGCGGGCTCACTCTTGGTCTCTGTGAGACTGGCTAGACGGCCCCAGTTTTATCGTGGTACGAATGTTGTGCATTTGTTTAAAATCAGGACAGTTTGCAATAACAGCAGTCTTACAAGTGGCCACAAAGGGGCACAAGCAGTGCTGACAGCGCCCGGCTGCGACTTTAGAAAACCATAGAGGAAGAGATATAAACTATATAAATAGATATATATATATATATATATATATAAACTCACACAGTGCATATTTGTATAGGTATCAACAATGCATTAGCATCATATACTCTTATGCAACACATGTCCAGGTTCAATTTATGAACATGAAGTGTTACAAAATCTCACAGACTCTGTAAATCAGATGCTATGTTGTTGTTTTTTTCTTTCTTTTTGCAGTTTTACCATCCTAAATGTTGAATATTCTGAGTGTAATGTTCCTGTGAGACTGTGTTTGCTCACAGCACTGGGTTTTACCTTCCTTTACCCAAAACACAGCTGGACAGACTTCATGTACCATGAAGCATATTTAATATAGATCTTTAAAATCTGATCTTTTAAGATCACGCTACATTTTAACTCGTCTGAACTGTATCTGCAGGATTCAGACGACACAAGTTGTAGTTCTCTTGGAGGACTGGTTTCTCAACAGCGAGGATTATGATTAGTTGAGACGAAACAAAGCAGAGCTCTACCCTGAAGAGTCTACGAGTATTAAATCAAGATATTTTAGCTGAGAATCTGTATAACATCTGATATCTTTTAAAACTTATCTGAAATCTTCCCAGCTGTTTTTTTGGTGTAGTCCGAAGGGACAGAGCCCTCTCCAGCTAAGAATACAGATTTTAATTGAGAATAGTGTTGATTCATGGTTCTGTTGTCAAGTAAAGGTGGGGGGGCACATTGCAAACCTCCATAGAAAAACCTCTGAACTGACAGATGGCATACACTTGAGAGGTCAGCCTGCCGGATGATTTGAATTGATG
This sequence comes from Pseudomugil tenellus, assembly GCA_037177515.1. Lineage (NCBI taxonomy): Eukaryota > Metazoa > Chordata > Actinopteri > Atheriniformes > Pseudomugilidae > Pseudomugil > Pseudomugil tenellus. The sequence continues at coordinate 5,641,640 of JBAMHX010000022.1, forward strand.
TTGAATGAATGCTTCTCTTCTTTTAGTCAGTGAATAAAACATTAAAAAGTCGCTTGTTTCCGTTGCCTTATTTATTTTTCAGCATCAACAAAAAGTAAAAAGTTGGTCTTAAAAACAAGCACAGATGGATAATATCCAGGGTTTAATTATTCATACTATTCCTCTGCTTTTTGTTTAAGGGGACACAAAGAAAAACATTATTGCTGCTGTTTCAGGAGATGTTCAGGGACTAAACTTGAGGGCAAGAGGAAAAACCAGAGGAATGGAAAGTCTGCAAAAAGAAATTGCACAAATAAAAACTACAAAGACAGTCCAGGAGAAATCCTGTAATTAAAGAGAAATCCCTGTAAAGAGAGAGGGAAGTTGCATGACCACCAACACTAAAAACTGAGATATTACACAACTGCTGAGGGAAACATCATTGCTACAAAGAGGAAAAGATTATCTGGCTTCAAATCAACACAACAATACACTTAAAAAGAAAAAGAAGTTACTTCTCCTTAAAGACATTGGAGGAAGTCTTGTGTTTGGAAGTGACGTAAATGGGCCTGAAAATACAAACTGCATAGCTTCAAAAGCAGAAATGGGGAGAAGAGAAACTGAAGGTCTACAGAAACACTTTCCACGCTTTATTAGTCCTAAATTGGGACATTAATTCATTTTGCATCATTTATTTTATATTTTTATTCAATAAATGATATGAGACAGCTGGATAAAAAAAATACGTACAAATAAGTTGAAAAAATGTTGGTGCAGAAGAAACAGAAGAAGGAATTCAGACAAATATACGCAAGACAACGAAATGATACAACTGCAAAGTGACAAAGCAGGAAGCAACGCAGACATGAGTTGAAATTACCTGATTGCAAACACACACAAATACAGACATAAAAAAACAACAAGGGGACATAAGATTATAACCACACATTTAAGTATGATGACTACAGAAAGACAAAAAATCAGTCCAAAAAGGCGCAATAAGACAAATAAAATAATTTCAAACTACATGATCATGATGCAACTAGCCTACAATTAACCAAAACTACAAAAACAGTACAGGCACCTTGCTGCTCAGTGGGAGGAATGAAATGCATTGTACATGTCTAAGCATGTCAAATCATCTGATTTCACCAAACAGGCAACACTTTCTGAGTCACTGAGGCTTAAACTGTAAGCTTGCTCACCTGACCACAACAGAGATTTCAAACAGGAAGTATTCTCAAAGTATACGAGTGGATCACTATTTCTCACAGTTCAAAACCCAGATGTGTTTTTTTTCTTATTTTTCCATTTCACATGTTGATAATTAGTCAACAGCTGTGTGAACATTTGTTCTTGTTAAACAATGCATAGACCGGTGCTGGATATGAGACTACAGAGAAGCTTCATTCACAAAAGAAGCCTAATAATAGAGGAGAAAGAGACACAAACTTGCTCACAAGTTAATTTTCCCCCCTGTTTTATCTAAATATACTGTTCATAACAAAAATAAAATCAGTAACTGCTAGATTTTGTCAACAACACAACTTTATTTGACCAACATAACTGTTTCATGGATGACTGATATTTATAGTTTAAAACACATGTGATAACACAACCAGAACATCTGCACTTGGATCAGAGTTCTTCAATTTAATTCAGCTTTATTTTCTTGTGTTTCACAAAAAAAGTCATCTTTTTTACAGAAAGATTCGGCTCAAACCAAGTCTTCCAATGTGATAAAAAAAAAACATATTACTATGTGCATTTAAGAGACCATAAAATTATCGCGCTGTTGCTGTGGTTGTCACACAATTAAGCTAGTAGCTGGTAGAATATGAAGAAGCAGTTATCAGTATCTGGACAGCTCCGTTTAAAACAGCAGGTGGCGGTAGTGCACATAATTCTAAGAAGAAGAAGAAGAACGCGAACAACACGTGACTCGCGCTAACTCGAAGCAAGATGGCGGTGGCAGTGCGGAGTTTGCAAGACCAGCTCGAAAAAGCTAAGGAAAGCTTGAAAAGTGTGGACGATAATATTCGAAAGTTGACTGGCCGAGATCCAAATGAATCAAGGTAAAGTGCTAAAAAAAAGTTTTTTGTTCATATTTTGAGTGGTGATATAAGCCTGCAAACGTTAAGCTACGTGTAGCATGAGTTGGCTAACTAGCAAGCAATAGCTTCTGCAGATTTAGTACCACGTTTTGAGTGTTTTATTTGCAAGCGTATTAACGTATATTTGAAATTCGGATAAATTAAACGCATAAAAATATACGTTATTATTTCAAAATAGTCATTCTAACTTATTTTTAGTAATGAGTAAGATGTGTTTAGGCCCAGCAGTAGGCGTTGTCAGAATGTCACCCTCACTTTTTTAAGGTTAATTTTTTGTCTACCATTCAATTATTTTGGCAGTTTACAAACGGATGTTTTTATTTTTTACATGTGGTGTGGCTGTTTGTGATTTTGTATTTTAACCTCGTGAAATGCTTCACAGACCGGGCCAGTTTCGTCGGCTTGGCGGTCCCCCAGCAGGCCTCGGAGGAGGAGGTAGAGGCAGAGGAATCAACCTTCTTAGGTAACGCTAAGACAAATTAAATCCACATTCTGAAGTAAAGAAACTGGACTAAGATCTGATTAATTGTGAATTTGCAATAACAATAAAAATCTAACTCATATTCTTGTCTCACGTACTTTGGTGGAAAATAGATGATAGATTATTTCTAATAATGAAAGGGATTTGTTACTTAAGGTTAACATCCTAATTCAAAAATGTAGGATGAAAATAACGGACTTCTATTTTTTTTTATCAATGTAGTTAAAAATATTGCACATTGTTAACATCAAATCTCTAAATTATACACTACATACAGTTAAAACAGATCTTTTACCACTTAAAGTTAAAATTTGTTTGAGAAGTATTTTGGAATAACAATGTTGAGGGTATTTGATATGTTTATTTATCTTAAATTATTGTCTTCTTCATAAGGCGTAGTCTCGCTGACATTGGAAGTGGTGGCCCCCCTGCCAAGCAGAGGGACATTGAAGGAGCCCTGTTGAGGTGAGGTCTTGTTTTTTTGTTTTTTTCCCCTTTTTTCCAATGTGCTGGTACAGCTCATATAAATGAACTCTTCACATGCTGTGGTCCGATTTTAAAAGGTAGTAATGTTTGAAATGTTTTTTAATCATTTTTTCTTAATAATTCTCCTACATTGGATTCACCTGAGGGTGCTTTTGTTTTTGGTACACTTTAAACAAACTACTTCTACAGATATTGTATGAGTACACATTTTAACTATGGTGCAGACCAATGAAGCAAGCTGGTCTGCTTGAAAGTTAGTTTCATTTCATTTGCAGCTGAAACCTGCTGCAGTTTGCCTTCGGTGTTTGCTGAGATGCAAAAAGTAAATGTGAGCCACAGGTTGTAGGTACGGTGGATTGGTTAATTTATTTTTGAGAAAAAGCCACATTCACCTATTCAGTCAGTGAACCCCGAACTGAGGCAACATAACACACATGAAAGTATGAAGAAAGCGTCATTTAAATGCCCCTATTTACTCGCATAAGGGACCATAAATGGACCTTTAATCCGGATTTTAGGAATAGTTTATTTAAGTTAAGGCTGAATTTGGTTTTTAAATAACCATCATAAAACAAACACTTTTGATTCTTTGTTTTCGTTCAGATTTTAATCTGAATGTGATGTTTTCACTCTGTGTACATGTTCGTTATGGATGTTGTGCAGGCTGGCAGGAGACCAGAGGGCCAGGAGAGACGTACGTCACGACAGCGACGCCGAGGATGATGAGGATGTCAAGAAGGTGAGAACTCTTTGCGTTTTTATACTTTTATTTGTATAACATGTTAGGGGGATGTTGTTGTGGCCTTTAGACATCTTGGCATGCTCTGACTTATCCGTTTGAGATTCAGAGAGAACCTCTTGATAAAAAACTTAAATAACTGATTTGGTTTTTGTTCTGTCTTCCTTCAGCCGGCGTTGCAGTCGTCTATTGTAGCTACCTCCAAGGAGAGAACGCGCCGAGATCTCATTCAGGATCAGACCATGGATGAGAAGGGCAAACAGAGGTCGGTCAACACAAGCCGTAAAGATGTGCATATCGCCATCCACTGTTTGACTACATATCAACATGAATATAAGCAGTATTGGCAAAAATGGACTGGATTGAAAGAATCGTGTTTGATCTCAATTTCTCAGAAATCGGCGCATGTTCGGCCTGCTGATGGGAACACTGCAAAAATTCAAGCAAGAATCCAACGTCTCTACAGAGAAGGTAAAAAATATTCTGTAACACATAGTGTTAAAAGCTAAGGTGTCTTACAACAGCGGCAGGGCTTCATCTGTAAGTTAAACAGGATTATTGCAGCAAGTTCTTAAAGATTTAATTTTGTAATGATTCTGATCTTTATTTTACAGCAAAAGCGACGTTCAGAAATTGAGCAGAAGCTCGAAGTTCAAGCTGAGGCTGAAAGAAAGAAGGTGGAGAATGAAAAGAGAGAGCTGTTTGAAGAGAGGAGAGCCAAGCAGACAGAGCTGAGACTACTGGAACAAAAAGTGGAATTAGCTCAGCTGGTAAAAATATCATTGTTTACCTTTTTATTTAATCTAACTGATCAGGAGGAACAGGTTAGATGTCTTTCTATAACTTTCAGAATAATATAGCAATATTAATCAGAAGATGCCATTTAGACATGTGAATACATTTTCAACAAAAACACATCTGTAGCTCTGCAGCTATAAAACAAGTTATATTTTGAGGAGAGTCATGAAATAGGAATGTTTATTTTACCTGTGTTTTAACTCTCAAATGACAGCAAGAGGAGTGGACAAGCCACAATAATCGCCTGGTGAAATACATTCGCACAAAAACCAAGCCTCATATTTTCTATATGCCTGGAAAAATGTGCTCCGCAACACAGAAACTCCTCGAAGACTCCACCAAGAAACTAAATGGTCAGTCAGGTTCTCATGTTTAAATGTTAACAATCCATTCTGCTCTCACTGGGATGAGACTGGGTCTTTTGGGGGACAGTTCAGTGTCTGTTGGTAACCCTGTGTTTTCTTTCAAACAGCTATTTTTGAAGAGAGGTGCGAAGCATTTGCTGAACACCTGAGCAAGATGGAGTCACGTCCCCGGCGACAGTCAAACCGCGACCAGGACGGCAACACAGCCCCACGGATGGACCAGTCGGCGGAGGGTAAGCCAGCAGGTCAGGTAGCCAGGCTGACAGGTAAAAGGGGTGATGCAGAGATTGAGGAAGAGGATGAGGAAGATGAGGAGGAAGAGGAAAGGGAGAAAGAAGGGTACAGAAAGGTGACAGAGGGGGATGATGAAGAGATGCAGGAAGGGGAGAAAGAAGTGGTGCAGAAAGAAGAGGAAGCAATGGCAGTGAGTGAAGAGGGCATTGAGGAGAAGAAAGGAGAGGAGCAGAAAGAAAAAGTAGAGAAGGAGGGAAGTCCAGAGTCAGAGGAGATGGAGGTGGAGCAAAGGGCAGAGAAGGAAGATGAGAGTAAGGAAGAGGTAGAACCAGACCGTAAGGAGAAGATCACAGACCATGAAAATAAGGAGATCCAGTCATCTGAACCAGCTAAAAGCAGCCAAGAATCACCAGACAGTCATGCACCCCAGCCCAGCCTCGCTGTAGGAGCACCCGCAGTGCAGCCTCCTGCAGGAGAGAGCCCCCCTCCTACCAAAGAACCCCAAATGGCCTCCACTACCCCCGCACAGGATTCTCCCAGCCCGCCCAATAATGTGATAGACATAAAAATGGAGTCCCAGGCGGGGAAAGGAAATTCAGGAGAGGAGGCCCCTCCTGAATCCCAGGAGGTGCGCGTCCCCGAGCCCGCAAAGGAGGATGAGGATGGTGCCCGAGGAAGGAAGAAGGAACAAAAGAAACGTCGCAGTCAGAGCAGTAGCTCCTCCTCTTCTTCCTCTGGCTCCTCCTCCAGCGGAAGTTCATCATCTTCTTCTGGATCCAGTCGCTCCTCCTCATCGTCCTCTTCATCCTCTTCCTCCTCGTCCAACAGCAGTAGCCGTAGTCGCAGCCCAGACAGCAGCAAGCGCAAGAAGAGGCCGTCTGATAAAGGCAGGGACAAGAAGAAAGCCGAAGAGAGAAGTCGCAAGAGAGGAGGGAGTAGCGGAGGAGGGAGAGACTCCAAGGCATCAAAGGAGAGGAGAAAAAGGAGGAGCGAGGAAGGGAGGGGCAGGTCTTCCCGGAGTGATAGGGAGCATAAAGATAGAGACAGGAAGGACAAGAGACGGTGATGCCATTTTGTTACTCTTCTGTGAGATGGTTGAGGCCAATTAAACCTCCAGATATTCACAACATGAGATGTTTTTAAAACATTTTAATCGCTGGAAGTTTTTAACGTGGGAATGTCCACGTCAAACTTATTGGAAATGACCAAATTGAACCAGAATAGACGGTTAATGTGCTCACCTAAAAAAAAATTTTTATTTTATTTGGTAAATGTGTGCTGTCATTTGACTGGTTTCATAATTAATGGGTCGACTGGCTTGAATCCATATTTTGAAAAGAGATGTTTAGACGTTTGGAGTGTAAATGGGCCTTGCGACACTAGAAGAAGAAACTGTTGAATGTTTTTCTGTTTTTCACCTTTTTATGATGCCAAGGCGGGGTACTGATAGCTGGGAGTGAATTCATACAGTAGTTGCTTTACGTTGCTGTAATTTCTTTTTCCACATTGTGATCAATGTCAGGTGTGATTTGCGCAACTGTTGAACTGGTTTTTGTTTTGTACTATATTACTGAGAATTAAAGGTGAGACGTTAACATAACTGTGGTTTGTACTTTTGTTTCCTGCAACATGTATTTAGTTTAAAAGTTTAAATCAAAATGCTTACCTCATCAAAATGCTTACCTCATTAAGATCGACCTTTTAGGTGTTTTTACTGAATTATTTGCATTCTGCTGCTTAAGAACAAACAGGGTTGTTCCTATTAAACGCCATTCGTTTTTGTTTAGCATTAAATGTAATGACAGTAAATAGCCACAAATCTTTAATAGAAAAAACTTTATTCAACAAAAAATGATGTTCTCCGGTTGTACAAGCACAGGCTCGCCCCCAAAACATCTAACAATTATAAAAAGTCTTCTTCCTGGTCCATCTGGGGCAGCTGCACAGCTACTTGCGGATTTTTCAAAAGTCCTTTTTCTTCTGCCATGACCAGTATGTTCATGTGTGGATATTAACCATCAAACTGTCCAGTTCAGTCTTCACTCCTGCTGATCTGCCAGATCAATCTGCTCAAAATACCTGTAGGAGAAAAATGGTGGCAACATTGCATCTACCGTGCAGCAAAAAGAAAAAACCTATTTATGTAAAAATGTTTAAGACAAACGCATGATGTAAGCAGAAAAGACTTAAGACACCTGGCTACAAGACAGATGAGTAGGTTGAGGGCAGGCAGCTTGTCATCCTCTTGATTATCCTGTGGAGTCGTTAGAAAAACAGTCCCAGAAAAACACACTAGTGTCAATATATAAAAAAGAGGATCCACATGTTAAGAGACAGTTTCAGAAAGAGGATGTCAATGAGGGAAATACCAAAGTGCTTCGGAGCTGGGCACATCTTCTGGCCAGTTGTCTGATGGAGGAGTGGGCTTCAGGCAGAAGAGGCTTCTCCAAGCAGGCCAACAAAGCGTACAACCAGCAACCCTGTGATTAAAAACAATCAGATTCAAAACACATGTTATGTAATAACGTGTTTCGCAGTACGATTTAAAGGTCCCATAACATATTTGCTTCAAAGTATTTAACCTCAAATTCAGCCTTGTTCCTTAATTTCAGCTGTTTCAAAAGTTATTTACTGGGAACGGGTCATTTGTCTGAACCTTGAAATATTCATGAGCAGTGCTAGTCCACAACCACTTTACGGCATTCTCTGGGAGCATTTTCGCTTAACTTTCATGACAGCAAAATCTTTTAGATGTGGAAGGCACCCACGTGTTGGGTGCCTGGAGAGCGCATTTGATGACGTTTTGACGAGCTCACCGGGCCAAAGAGGTCTTGGTATCCAGAAAGCACAAAACCCCTTTGGGACCCACTGAGTTAGAAATGACATTTTGCATAATATGGGACCTTTTAAAGGACTGAAAGCTAATCTGTGTTTAAATAAATGAGAAAACATGGGCATAAAATGTATAGTCATCAAATCCAAATTTACCAGCTGTGGAGCAAATTGGTGTTCTTCAAACCAGCTGATGAGGATGTCCAACACGGTCAGCACTGTGCTCTAAATACAAGAAGTAAAACAGTCACAATTAGGTTGATGAATTGGTTAATGGTGTGTTTGAGGATGTGGATAAAGGGATGTTACCTACTTGGTTCAGTCTGCTCACGATGCTTAAGAAGGGAGGAAACCCCACCTAAACGAAATTACATAAATGCAACAGTAAAATCTTCTGATATTTAATATTAAAAATGCAAACGTCCGATCTTATTTCATGTTTTGGTAAAACGAGTAGCAGACTATTGCTGTGTTAAAAAAAAAATCATGAATCTTTTTAGCTTTTACTGTTTTTTTTCTCCCCATAAAACCAATGACCTAACAGTTCTACAACCTTGCTGTAGTCCAGTGCTGGATCTGGATCTGTGAGGCCGGCTGCAGAGCCCTGGTAGAGTCTCTCTCCTAAGCAAAACCTTTTCCAGCCTTCCTCATCTGTTAGTCTTGGCTAAAGGGAAGAATGATAAAAACACCCACAAATTATTAAAGCATAAATGTTTAAATCGTTTTATGACTCTGCTCAAACTGAAGATCAGAAACCACAGAGGTGAAACAGTACGACATTGTAAAAGCTTGACATCTTACCATCAGGACGTTGTCATCCAGAGTCTGGGTACTCCAGTGTTTCCTGTTCTTTGCGATGCTCTGAAAAATGAAAAAAGAAAAAAATGAATAGTCAACGCTCAAACTTTCTTACATGTTAAAGGAAATAAGCAATTTCAGCCAACTATTAGATTTGTTAATGACATACTCCGCTTAACAACTGTAACCATGAAGATGGATGCAGGAAACATTAGGAAAGGTTTTATATTTATTTAATTTTGTTTCACTTACCTGTCTGACTTCAGAAAAGTTACTGACTTGCTGCTGTTGCCAACTTAGGCTGGGGCAGAAACCTACAGGAGCAGCGTCACACCCCGCCACCTGAAACACAACATATATTCTTCCTTTTTTACATTTTAATAAACATTTCACCTAACGGCCACCATGAAGAGAACAATTATACATCCATCTTGGAAATTATTTGCTACTGTTAAATGTTATGAATCCTTTCCTTTGATCGAAAACAAAACAGATCAACTCTTCAAATCAAATACGGAATTTGTTATTTACTTACAGATGCATTAACTGTTTGTTTTTTCTTCAGCTTCTTGGGATCAATTTGAGCCACCACCACATCTGGACACAATGATGCCTCCAACCTAATGACAAGGAGATCATTTATTCAACAATGGTGCAAACTACATAGGATTACCTAGATGTACACTAGGCAGGCAGGATAAATTGGTTTGGTAAAACCATTAATTGTATAAAATAAAGATTGTGTAAAACAAAGATTATTTAACTGGGTCAGCTCCATTTATCGACCGGGCGACCAAGCAGTAAGCCGGGTGGGCGCGTTTTTCCCTCTCTCCATTTAAACTGGCGATCAAGCGGATGTCTTACTCAGATTAAAGATAAAATTGGGAAATGTTCCAACTAAATTAATAATGTTAATGTGTACCCTCTATTTACGACCAGTATAAAAACTACACAGTAAAAGGAATCCCCAAAAAGCTTTTGTCCAGGTGTTTCTGGCAGCACAACTCTGCTCCAATCCAGAATGTCTTTATTTTTTAGGAGTGCCCCAACGTACAGTGTTGCACTGTGCAAACACGCGTCGGATACAAATAGGTGCAAAATAATGACGTTATCAATAACTTTCTGTTATTTTTATTATCAACTTCGCATTGCATCTTTTCTCTACATGTTATTGTCCGGCTGACTGAAAAGCAGCGGATAGGCTACACAAATTCTGCTTAATGAATTATCAACAGAAACACTGCTCTAATATATATATTTCCTTAATATTTAGAATAGCTTAGGAGACAGGTAGAGAACATGCACATACACAGTCATGATAGCACGAAGTCTGGGATGAACTTACTGGACCTGTCGGAGGTACTCTTGGGGGTTTCTCGGTGTTCCACTAAGATCCAGGTCTTCATTACTTTCTCCACACTCCACCGGCAGAAGCTTCGGCATCAACTCCTCCACATCCGACTTCATCTTTAACTATAAAGTCAATACTTAACACATGAAATACCGTTGAACACGTATTACATGCACATGTTCAAAACGGTTATCGCTAAAAAGTAGCTCACACCAGCATTTACGAATTGGGCGCCATCTTGTTTGGACACCCCGAATGATGACGTATTTTTTATGCGCAATGCTCATTACCATGGTAACTGACGCTACACTTAGTTTTTTTGTCGATACAGTACGAAGTCCACAAAAAGTCAATATTTAAACCCTGCAAAGCATCACGCCATTTTTGTTTATTTCACTTTAAAATATAAAATGGTGCGTTTTCTTTCAACAGAAAGAATTAGAATAAAAGAAAAACCTTTGACCAGGGGGCAGATTGTGTTTTGTACTGCACACAGCTTTTGGATGTTAATTATTATCTTCATGCTACCTGTATATCTTATCTCAGCTGCTTCATTTACCATCGAGGTTTCACACAGCAGAGAGGCAACGTCCACTTGCCAGCACAACTGTCTAGAGTTATTTTAATTTAATTATGGGAATTTTCTGTTAGGATATTCCAGTTAAAACAAACCCAAAATGGCTGTGTCACAGGATTATAGATTCTTGTGGATTGTAGGTGCATCCCTGGTGATCTGTCCTCACTTAAATCTGGGAATGTTGTCTGACTTCAAGATCTGTGGCGATTCTGAATGTGAAAGTAAGTGAAAGTATGATTACCTCATATTATTGTGGTTTTTAGTTGTATTCAACAGGCTAAATAATGTTTAATGCTACATATAACGGTTCCTTTTGATAACAATCATCACCTTTTGCCTGTTTTTCTTTGGCCTCACGTGCGTGTATGTGTGTAGGCCTAATGAGCAGAGTGCAAGCCATTAAGGACCACAATGGTAAGGACTGCCGTTTCCTGAGCTTCAAGCGTGGAGAAACTATTTTTGTTTACCACAAACTGACTGGAAAAAGGGAGGATCTCTGGGCAGGCAGTGTATGTGTTGCATCTTTATCTCTCTCTGTGTTGGTCTTCATCCATGTGATTAAAAGTTTACTCAAGCAAATTAAAGAGACAAACTCTAATTATAATACAGTCTTAATTCTGATGGCTGTGATGATCTGAAGTTGCCTCCCCTAGTTTTAGTGAGACTGTGACAAGTCTGCTAAACACAAACCTGGTTGTTGTTCATTCAAATTGTTGTGACTTGACTTAAATTCAAACTATTCGATTAAAGAAATATAAGAAAAAAAGTAAAACCAAATTATAGACATTATTCATCTATACATTTCATGTGCAATGAGTCTGACACTGTACTAACACAACAGACAAGCAATAAAAATGTATTAAGACCAAATATTTTAAACATATTTACATTCTCTTTTCCATAAAACATAATCTTTCCATAAATCCATAAAGCAGGATCACCAAACTCAGAAGTCTTGAGTCTGTGCCCTGCAGATTTTAGATGTTTGCCTTTTGCAACACAAATGATTAAAATGAAATAAATCTCCACTTGTTTCCAAGTTCTGAACAAGCTTCATAATGGCCCATGTGTTTGAGTAGGCAAACACGTAAAACTTGCAGTGCAGTGACCCAAAAGATCCAGAATGGGGATCCCTGATGCGGGGCACCAAATGATTTGACATTTTATTACTTCTTATTCCTGACCAGTAGCTCAGTCTTTCATGCAGAGCGTCAGGCTGTGTACATGAGGGAAATACCTTGTATTATTGTGCAAAGCATAATTTATACACAAAGATTAAGATAATTGTGTAATTTGACTCACTTTAAAGGACAGAATTTGAGAAGAAGGAAATCTATCTTTCACAGTGTCATCAAAGTACAAAAACTTTTGGGTGATTCAAGGACAGAGGGCAGAGAAATCAGATATTTTCATCACAGTTTATGTTAACAGTATGTTACCCACATTTTAATTTGCATTTTATGTTTGATTTTTTTCCATTTCAATTTGATTTCAGATTGATAAACATTTTGGCTATTTTCCCAAGGATGCAGTGCAAGAGGAACAGGTCTATGCAGCGACAGAGAAAGTAGTGGAGACACAGGTAATTTAAACTGAATTGAATATGAATAAATGGTCACTTGCATTTATGCTATCCAGTTGTTCCTTTATTTCATCATATAAGAGTTCATCTCTTTTTTTCTCCTTCAGAAATCAGATTTTTTCTGCTTGGATGAGTTTGGGTATCCTCTAGACTCGACTCTTCTGGACTCTGATGATGACAGTGAAGTTAAAATCCAAATCCAGGAGTCAGAAACCAATCAAATGACCCCAAGCACTCCCATCATAGATACTAATGGGCCTGTCATAACTGAAGAATCCTCCACAGAATCTTTAATAAAAGCAGAGACAGCAGGAGATGGAAACAAACATTCTGGTGACACAAATGGACCTCAAGAGGAAACCCATGAGCCAGCTGCAACTCTGAGTGAACAAGGTGGGTCTCCCTCCTCCTCCTCCTCCTCCTGGCTGGGTTCTTCACCATTAGGATGGCTAGGTCTGGCTAAAGACGAGCAGGCTGGCCATTTGACAGAAGGAGAGAGGGAAGAGAAAAGGATAGAGACCGAGTCAGAAAGATCACTCGCTTCCTCTGTGACAGGATGGCTTGGCTTTGGGGAAAAGGGAAAACCAGAAGCTTTCCAAGAAGGTCTTAAAATAAAAGAAACTATGACAGGGTGGCTTGGATTTGGAAGTGAGAAAGAATTTAATCCACCAAGCTATCAGAGAAATGAAGGAGAAACAGACGAAGAAAAAGAGCCCACAGATAAATTTAGGAGTAGGAGGATGTCTTTGGACCTGGAAGGTAGCAAATTACAAGAAGAAGAAAACAATGAGATGGGAACATTGGGATGGTTGGGGAATGGTCTGTCAAGCAGGCTTGGGTTTGGCCGAACCAATCAGGATCCAGAAAATCAACCAAGTGGAGAAGAACCTGAAACAAAAAAAGAACAGCCAGTGTCTAGTTCTTGGGCGGATATGGGGATTGGAAGCATCTTAGGCTTCAGAGGAGATAATAAAGTAGATGAAAGTAAAGAAAAGGAGACAAATTCAGAACAACCAGCAGGTTTACATGCAGATGTCAGTCGATCACAGGTTTCACCAACAGATGAGATAACGATGGAAACCAGTAATGAACCAGAGGGGAAAGAACCTGTAAAAGACCAAAATGTTGCTGTCAGTCCTGACAGTAATGATGATATAAATGATGACAACGAAAAAGCAGTGAGAATGGAAAAAAGTGGTTTGCGTGCTGAAGCTGGACTCAAGGTTGATCGTGAAGACTTTTCTGATCAAACAGAGTTTAATGAAAAGTCACAGGATGGAAGTAAAATGTCATCCATGACCAGTAGCCTTTTTCTAATGCGTGATAAACAGGATGACAGCGTAGATGATGAAAATGATCAGATGTCCAACTCACATAGTGCAGATAATACCATAAAGCCAGGAGAAGAAGACTTAAATACTTCAAGTGAGAGTCAGGATTTTATGTCTCAGTCTGAGATTAGTTTGGATTTTCACAGTTTTGATGAATTAAAGTCAAATTTCACAGAGCAATCGGTAGCTAATGCAACAGATGGACATGACCAAGCTAACTTGGTAGAATCCACTGATATGACCATACAACCCGGTGACGATCATAAGAGACAGGAAAGTAATGAAGAGACAGACTTCCCTCCCAGCAGACCTTCTCAGACTCAGACTGAGGAATCAGTAGAAGAGAGTAAAGTCAGAGGAGATGCAGAGGAAACCGGTTCACAGAGTCAGCTTTACTTATCACCTGTTGAGGAAAGTAATAAACTTATTCCAACTGAGAATAGTTCCACTCCTCCCCAAGCTGAACCAAAGAATGACAATTCAAATACACCAATTAAAAATGGTCAGAATGCAGAAACAGAAACATATCATAGTGAGTTAGAAGAAGTGGTACAAAATCCACTTATGGACCAAAACTCTGCAGAATTTATTAAAAGTACTGAAAGTCCAGCTGAAAATACCTCAGAAGAACACAGAGGAGCAGTCTCTTCAAGTGAAAAAGCACCAAATATAAGTACTGTTGATGTGTTTTCACATAGGGAATACAATAAACAAAGTATTAGTGATGCAGAAAATCAAGTGAAAACCGTGAAAACTCCACTTAAAGAAACAGAAACATCAACTTTTAAAGAAGACGTTTTGAGGGAAAGTGACCCCGAATCAACTCAAATGCAAGTTGGGAAAATAGAGGATTTAAAGAATGAAGAGAAGCATAAAGAAGTAAAAGAAGTGAATGGTGAGGAACAACAGGATGAAAGGAAGGAAATAAAAGAAAAGAACCGGGCCTTAGAAGAGGAGCAAAATGTAGAACTGACAAAGAAGAAAGAAATAGATGGGTCAAAGATTAAAGAGGATGAGGAGGGAGTGGCTGGCTTAAATCATGAGGAGGTAAATGAAATAAAAGAACAGCAGAAAGTAGAAGAGTTAAAGGAGGATGAAAATCAGACAGAGGAGATAACAGAGCAAGAAAAGGTCAGCGTGGATGGGTCGAAGGAATTTGAGGAAGCAACTGAAAAAAAGAAGAAGGAAAAAGGGAAAGAGATGGAAAAGCTTCAGAGTGACGTCGATGAGAATGTGATAGCAGATGATTATAGGATGGGATCATTCAAAGACACAGCCACACAGACAGAAAGGGAACAGGTGGAAGAAGAGGAGATTATAAGTAAGGAGCAGATGAAGCATGTGGAGGAAGGTGCAATGATGATGGAAGGAGATGGAAGTAGCTCAGAGGACGATGAAGGAACAACATTTACGGAAGATCAGAAGGATCAAACAAACCAGACAGGAGAGAGACGAGAAATAGATGAAAAACAATCAAACATTGTCATCAAAAGGAATGAGAACTCAGGAGAGCAGATGAGGGAAACAGCTGGAAGTGAATCCCACAGCGATGGAGGAGAACTTTCACTTGCAACTGATGCTGCTGGCTTGGAGTCATCATTCCCTGAAACAGCCACACAGACAAAAAGCCCACAGGTGGAGGAAGAAAAGGCAAACAAGAAAGAGACCAAAGGAGAAGAGGTGGAAGATGAAAAGACGGAGGGGGAGGAGGTTGGACGTGAGAAGCTGGTGAAGCATGCTGAGGGTGACGGCCTTACGTGTTCTAAAGAACATTGTGGTCAAGACAGAAAACGGGGAGCAGTGACCGAAGGAGGTGGAACGGATGAGGCGGCAAACTCTGCAAGTGAAGAAACAACATGGCCAGGAGAGAAAAGAGATGATGCAGAGCAGTCAGGAGAAAGGCTCGTTTTAGACTCTGATGGTTCAACATTAAGTGGAACTCTTAACACAGTTTATGAATCTGAAGTGCAAATGAGAAAAACTGATAGTGAAACAGTTGGAGACAAATCCAACATTGATGGAGGAGAACTGTCAGCTCCACCTTATGACTCTGTTTTAAGTCAGGCTGCGTCAACTCAACGGGCTTCACATATGTCTGAGGACCTCACACAGTCCACACATCTACCTAAAGCAGCAGAGGCTGAAGGAGCTTTTAGTGTTTTCAAGAATGCTTTTGGTTTTTTCAGCCAAACACCCACAACTGAATCTAAGGAGTCGACCCAATCAGTTCAGGATCTCAACACTGATTCGGGTGAAACATCCCAGCTGACTCCTAAACCAGACGTGGAATCAACCATCGATTTACACCAGTTAGAAGAGATGTACGCAGCCTCCCCCACAGCGCAACCACAGCCTGATGCTTTCTCTGCTGAAAACATACCTCACACTGAACCTACAGTCACACCAGCACACCTCCAAATAAATACTATCAGCAAACATTATAGAAACCTGCTCAGCCGCATGAACGTGGATGAGACGGCTGTTTTGTTGGAACTTTTTGGAAGTCACAAGCTGCAGTTTTTAGATTACATTTTGGGGAGTTCAGAGGACGCGAGTGAAAACTGGGATGATGATCAGTCTGTAATGTTAGATATAGAAGCACTTCTGCATCACCATAGAGCCACACTGGTTGCTCCCAGTATGAGACTGACTGATGCACCGCAGGAGGACAAAGAAAAGACCAGAATGCTCATTGCACTTCAAAAGTTGGAAAACTTACTGAAAACAATGAAAGAGACTTTCACCACAGGGATATCAGATGTCAGTAATCATCAAGGTATTTTTTTGTCTGTCTTGTTTTAACCATCATGGCTGATATTAATCATACTTTGATCTAACATGGTGCACCTGTTCAGGATTTTTTGGCCTATTGGTAATCAAAACGTATGCATGTGTTTTCTGTCCAATGCAGCTGAACACAGCTGTGCCGGCTCGTCGTGTTTAACTCACGACAAGTATAAGAAAGATTCAGCTGTAGCTAAGGATAAAAACATCTACAGAAATGAGGACATGACAACAGACAAGGACCAAGTGGGTGGCACTGCTAGTGAAGGAAGAACCGATAAGAGAAGTGAAGAAAAAGCATTGTTTCCTCACACTCAGTCAGGATCACTACAATCACAGGAAGGTATGGATTACCAGAATATCTGTTAACAAGTCAGGATAAGAAAAAAAAATGGAACACACACCTTCACAACCCAGATAAAATGGCAAAATCATTGTTTAATAGCATTCTACGCTTATATCTTACATTACACCACGATAAAATGTGACAAAGTTGTAAAGTTCAAGTTGTCAACACCAGCTTATGTGTGACTCTTACTTCAGGGGTAATAAAGGAAATTTTGGACTTCACTTATCGGATGGCTGAACAGTTCATTGTCTACACTCACGCAGTGAAGGGAGCGCTCGTATGGCTCACTGTACAGGTAAGAGCTGAGAATGGGTTTTATAATCCATCCATAGAATATACATTTTATGTATTTGGCATATGACATTCATTTATTCTATAAAAAAAAGTTGTTTGTATGTTTGCAAATGTATGTTTCACACAACATCCTCCATTGTTGGACAGTCACTTTGATACGTTTATATCAACGTCTGTCAAAAGGGACTGGAGTTTTGGCCTGATTATTTTCATATGGCGAGTAAATCTGTGCTTTGAGGTGTTGCAAAGTGTTCATCAGATTATTAGATATGCAGTTCTATACAACACACAAGCATTTGTCTACATGACACACAATATGTGAGACAGTAGCGTTTGGTGTTCTTAAGAAAAGAGACAAATGACCAGGGTTCATGTATATGATTCGTGATGAACTACCTTACATCTGCTTTCATGAAATAAGATGGAAATCCTCATGGATGTTACTAATTGCAGGATTGACCAAAGGCTATGTCCAACTACTATGGTGTCTGGTTCTTTAAGACGTTGCACTTGTGAAATGTTGATCTAACTCTCCTCTAAACATTCAGGTTTGCTTTAGTCTCAGTTGACAGGCTGGTTTGGCTCAGTCACCAGTACACTCAGCCATCTGGCTGTCATTTCAACTGGAAGGCAAAGCGGTTTAGATGGGAACTAGTGAATTATAATTTCAGATGGAGGAAGATAAAGCTAGGACGGTGAGTATAACGTTTGGAGACAAGGTGTGAAGTTAACCGTCAGGCTTACATACTTCGTGACCTGTGTCCTACTCAGTGACAGTATATATAGATCCTACTTCGACTTAGTTGACATTAGTTAATGGTTGTCATTCAAAACTGGTCTTATATGGGCGTACACTGTCTGATAAATTGTGTTGTTTTTTTTTTTTTTAATGTACTATTAAACTTAATTGGAAGGTCATGTAGACAGACGAAAAAATGGTTTTCGTTTTTGTAACACCTGTTTCCCCTGGTGTCACTGCTAAAGAGCTCCGACTTGCCAGTGTGGCATCTTACAATTGGTGACGTTGCGGTGAAACCATTTTAAATATTGGGGGTGTTTGTGAACGTTGGAGTCTTCAAAACGATGTAGTTGTGTCATTTTATCTTTAATTTATACATATATTGACTTATTGTTATCATTATTGTGTAGATTTATGTCTGTATTTGTTGATTATGTGCTTGTAACATTAAAGTTAAACTCAGTATTAAGCCGTTCAATATTTCTGTCCTTCCCTACTACATGAATCGCGATATGGAATCTTCCTCAGCGTCGGTGTTGTGAATAGGATGGGAAATTGCCGTTAACCCGGCTGACAGCTCCACTTTCTAGTTGGTCAAAATAAAATATTTCTTCAATTTTAAGCCAAATGAAGTAAGCCGGAGATGGCGGAACATACAGTAAGAGATCAGTTGGCCAGTAAAGAGCTCGACTTCCAGACGACGGCAGAAGCTTACTACAGTATCGCCGTGGAGAAAGTGAAGGATGTACGTTATATGGCAGGTTTTGTTAGCATTTCCCAATTAGCAACTGTAGCCGAACTAACCCAACAGGCTGTCATGAGATGGAAAACATCTCTATATTATAGTATTGTTGCATCTTGTTATTTTCCCTCTCATTTTCGTCTACATGTGTGTTGTGGCAGAAATGCTTGCCAGCTGTCAAAGTGTTTTCATGTTAATGTGGTATTTTAAATCGTGTTTATGAATGTTAGCATAGTTAGCTTCTGATTACCAGTAACACAAATATTGTTCACCTGGTGTCCTGTAGTTATCCTGGTGTTTATTACTACAAGGAGAAAGGGGACAGGCTTTAGATATCTTCTGCTGCTGTGGTAGCATTTCATATTTCAATCTGTACTCAAAGCAACTGTTCAGTAAACATTGATAAGATGAAAATGCTATTACAAAGTTATTGGGCATTTTTTAATACGAACATTTCCCTTTGTGCTGAAGTATCAACTGTTTTAAAGAGAATTTCTATATGTTCTTCCGAGTACATAATAGCTGAATGAAACTCTTTTCTAATTATTAAAAGATTTAAGTTGTATCTATTAAGTAGATGAGTCCATTTCTGTTAAAGTTGTGTTAGTTGGAAGTAGCTTGCAGGACATTCACAACAGTACTAAGCTGCTGAGCCCAATGACAACATTAGAGCCAGTGAATAGTGAATAGTTTGTGTATGTCTGTACAAACCAGCCTCTAAAATAAATATGATTTTCTTTTCTTCATTTAGGTTGTTTCTTCGCTACCTGATGATATAAGACCAGGGCCTGACCTGTATGGTGTACCATGGGAACCAGTCATTATTGCTAGTTTCTTGGGGCTGTTGACAGTCATGGTGTTCTCCTGTAGATGTTACAGCTCTGTGAGTGCACAGCCATGTTTTTTTTGTTTTTTTTACCAAAATATTTGTTAAAGAAAACACTTCATATGCCTTATATCAAATGAGTTTGAGTTCCTTCTAATCATTTCTTCTTTTCCCTCACAGATTAAAAGCAGAATGTATCAAAGTAAGTTTTAATACATGTGCCTGATTGTCGCAGCTTTATGGATGAAGAACTTTGTAGTCTATGAGCTTTGTTTGTGTCTTCTCCAGGTAAGGAGAGGTGGATGGCTGAACAGGTTGCAAAGCTGCTGGATGAGAAGTGTAATGTTCTGGAGACTCTCAGTCAATGTCAACAAGAGGTAAGTTTTTGTGTTTAGTGATTTATGACTTTTGGCTGAAGACATAGCTAATCTTACAATATTGAGTCTTTAAACAGTTGGTCATATTTGCATGGCATGTTTGCAAGGCTTTAAAGACAATGAAATCATGTTATCCTAAAAGAAAAGTTTTTGTTATATAAAGAAGTTATACACAATCCTAAATGTATATTAGAATACTAATGACATTTATTTTTAGTTCTATTTTTGTGAGAATTCTCTCCTCATGTTGTGCCATTTGCAGTATGATGACTTGGAGAGTTCTCTAAAGGACAGTGGTGTCCTGGCACAGACACAAAAGACAGAACATCTGGAGGTAAGGCAGAAAAAAAAACAGGTTACATTTTTTTTAGAAATGTGAAATCTTTTCACTGTTTTTAACTACATGAATCTGAGGTATGTGTAATTTGATTTCATAACTTGAGATTCACCTACCAGTTAAATTGCATCAGCACATTTTTAGGTATTTCCTTTCATTGCTGTGCATGATTGAATCCATTTTTCAGTAGAAAATGACAAATGTGGAATTGGTGAAATTGTGAAATATCCAGTGCAGCAGAAAAAAAGCCTCTAATCATGTAAATTTATTTGACCAGAACTTGTAGCGCCATCCAGTTTACAGAGGAAGAACCTTTATAAATGATGATTTAGTCACTCACTTGTTGAAGACATAGTAGTTACAAGTCTAAATACAGATGCAAATATTTGCACTACTTTATTAGAAATATGTGCTTTTGGTATTACAGAAATAGAAGTTTTAGCCGTATTGAATGGTTGGTCATTTGGAGTATGTCTGGATGCCTTAGTGCTGAAAATTGGGCAATCCAAATGATTGAAATCCAGATTTCCTATTATGAATAGGCCCAGATTAGATGTTTTTGTATTTCCGGAAGCGTATCTATTGGAGCGATACCGTTTTTCACTGCAGTATCTAAAATATATTCATGCTCTCATCAAGCCGTACATCACTAATAAAACAAAACGCGCTTGCACTTTAACGTTTGAATTACATTTTTATACTTTATCTTAAGTTGTTGCCAAGTCCTTTTTCTCCCCCATCGGATTTATCTAGAAGAACATGCATTTTTAGTTTCAACAGCATTTTAATCTGCATCTTGATAATCTTGATGAGCGTGCATTGGACGTGCACGCTGTTTTGTACAAAATAAAATATAAAAACTTTTGCATTCACTCTTGGCAATTTTCTCCCACGCTGCCTGTCTATCCTTTACTTTTTGTCCTGAAAATGTGCTCATAATCACTATGACGGAGTATTAGGGCCATACTGAAAAAAATGTGGAGAATTATTTTCTCCCTTACTCACTTTGAGAATAAACCTGAAATGTCAAGAATAAAATCGAAATCATGAGAATAAAGTCAAAGTACAGTTTTGAGAATAAAGTAAAAATAAATTGACATTAACTTTGAGTCTTTCAGATTTATTTTTAATTTGAGTTTCTCATCTCAGGCATTAATAAGTCGGAGTTATCTCTCAAACTCAGGGTTTGTTTAACCCTCTTTGTGAAATGAACCCCTGGTCATCTCCTGGTGCTTATTTTTTTGTTCGTGTGTGTTCTGTTCCCTTTTGCTGTAAAAGAACAGAAAATATTAAAGAATTAAAATTGACTAAAATAATTTAAGGATATCTTTGCCTTTTAGTTAAATAATTTTCATGAACTTGGCATGTTATTGAGTATTAAGGTACAAGTAGGAGAGTAAAAATACACGTATACACTGAATACATCACAGAGATATAAATACCCTGCATGTTATTATCACAGTTATGTTGAAACCTGCAATGTCTTGGAAACTTGCTCCACCAGTTTTTAATCTTGGAGCTACTATAAAATAATGCAAATTATTTTTCATTAATAATCTTCATTGCTGAATTAAAGCTACTATGTTTATTTGCACATTATTACCAAAGAGCCACGACATTTTTAGGCATCCATACATACTCTGTTCATTAACAATGTCTGGCTGTCCTAGATTAAAGTCAGCTGTACTTACAAAATTCAAAAGTAGATTTGAATTCCCAAAACTAATCAGATTAGCATTACCAGCCCATCCATTCTTGTTATTCAATTGACACCTCACCTTTTTTTAAAATGCTTTTTTTTAAGTTTGTTTTTATTTTTTTATTTGTCTTGAATCATAGATTAAAGCCAGAGAGTTGGAGCAGGCTAAAAGAGAGCTGGGAAGGAGTGTGGAGCAACTTAAGGATCAACTGGATCAGCAGAGACAACATAGGCAGGACCAAGAAAGGAGGGTAGGAGTACGCACACTACTGTCAAACACACTGTGGGAGTCTACTTTAATGGGCTGACAAGAAACCAAAGTGGAGTTTTAATGATATTAATAAAAATAGTCTCTTTCTGGTCCTCCTTCCAGATAGCCGTGCTAGAGGAAAGTATGAAAGCCCTTGAAGAGGAATCAAAAGAGCTGCAGTCCCAAGAAGAGCAGGTGCTTTGTTAACCTCCTGCCTGTTGTTCCTCAACTTTGCAGCTTTTTGTGCTTGTCCTCTTCAGTCTGTTGCTTTTTTTCTTTACTTTTTCCCTCTGAGTTTCATTGTTTCTCCCGTTCTGTCTCCAGGCACAAACCACTTTGAAGATATATAGCATGAACAGTGACAGATTACAGAGGAACCTGGAAACTGCAGGAGAGGAGAACACAGTGCTACAGGAGAGCAATGCTCACGTAAGATGCTGTATACACAAATAAATACAGTGTTTTAATCAGACTGCAATTCTTTGCTTCTCTATCCTTCATGTTCAGGATTTAAGACTTCTGATTTATATGCCACATTAATGCACTTCATTGTCACAATTTGTCCCTGCTTTTTTCTTCACAAATATGCCTTATACCATTATTTATCTCTGTCTCTCTGTTAATCTCTTTGAAAACAGCTGAAGCAACAGGTGGAGGGATGGGCAGAAAGAGTGGGTGAGTTGGAGGCAGAGATGCAAAGATGTGAGGCCACCCACAGTGCAATGCTGCAGGACGTTGCTAACAAGGATGAACGCATTATGGTATGATTGCTTCTGCCGTTAGTTCTAATAATTAGTTATAATGGGCCCAATTGTTTTAAAAAGCCAAGAAATATCTCAAAAACCTAATTACTGTTCAAATTGTGTAAATATTTGTGTGATTCAAGTCCCTGACGGACCGGTTGCTGAGGATTAGAGCTTGGGATTCAGATCTGGAGGAAGAGGAAAATGAAGACAATGGAGAGAAAGATGCAACCAATGGGACGGCAGAAAAAGGAGAGGGGAATGGAAAAGGGAACAGGACAGATGCACATCTTCTGAAAGTCCAGAAACTCATTTATGCTGCTAAGGTATCAATACTCAAATACTAATATACAAATATTAGGTGAGCCTTATTCACACTTCTTTCTCTTTCAATTTACTACTTCCACCACAACTAGGTTTTAATAATCATTTTTTTAAAAGAAGAAATTAATCCATTTATTTTAAAGACCTTAGAGTCGACTCTTATTAGCACATACCCGCATACATTGTTGGTACAGTGTTTTTGAGTCCAGTTTTGCGTCTGATGTGCTGCCGGTAAATCTTTGCAGCTTAATGCAGACCTCAAATCAGTGGATGAAGATAAGGACAGAGTATTTGCCAAGCTGAATGATGAAGTCAGTGCCAAAGAAGACCTACAAGGTAACTATCCACCAAAATCTGTTTATACTAGGTGTAAGCAACTCCGGTTCTAGAGCGCTGCACTCCTGCAAGTGTTGGGAGTTTCCCTGTTGCAACACACCTGACATGCATGAAACTTAATTAGCAGACTTGTGGACATCAACGTCTGCTAATTACTTATTGATCTGAGTCAAGTGTGACACAGCAGGGAAACTCGCAACACTTGCAGGACTGCGGCTCTCCAGGACCGGAGTTGCCTACAACTGGTTGATACCAAAGTTATGTTTCACAGGTTTAAAAAAAGTTGTCAAGTCAGACAATAATTTACGTAATTAATGTATTTTTAATTAAACTGCAACTCGTAAACAGCAACGGACGGCAAACTGACGTTTCTGGCTGTTTTTGTGTGTTTTTTGTTTGTTTTTCCTTCAAGTGGGTATCAAGCAAATGGAGAAAGAGAAGCTCTCACTGCAGGCTGACGCTGAGCACTACTCTGATCAGGTAGCTCAGCTATTACTCTCATATTTATCCTGAATGTGGAATGCTTTTTGTTTTCCTTTGTATTAATATAATGAATGTGTTCAGGTTCAACGATTACAACAGAAACTGCAGATAATGACTGAAATGTACCAGGAGAATGAGCTCAAGCTGCACAGGTACAGGCTCGTAGATAAAAGCAGCTCTTTGAATAAGCTGTAAAAATAATGATAACATTTCTGTTTGTAGAATGCTGACGGTGGAAGAGAAGGAGCGCCTCCAGAAAGAAGAGAAGTTGCATAAAGCGGACAAGAACATTGCAATGGCTATGGAAGAACTGAACAACTATAGGTAGTTACTATTACTTCAGTAGTTAGAAATACATTAACAGTATACAGCATGTGACTACACTACCAGTGTGTGTCCAAACTTGTGACTGGTAGTTTGTCCTCTACACACACTTTCACCTTTGCTTTATTTCAGGCAACGAGCAGAAGAAATGGAGGAAGAGCTGGAGAAAACCAGACAGTCTTACCAAACTCAGATATCTGCACATGAGAAGAAAGCTCATAATAACTGGGTGAGTAAATACTGAAATGGCTGGGGTTTGCCCACTGATCACACCCAAGCAGTTGTTCTTGTAGTTTGTTTTGTTCTTTGTCCTAAAAAAACACAAGCTTGAGTCTTTCTAATTTCATAAAAAAAGTTTTCTGATGTTTTTTTCTAGCTTGCAGCTCGAGCAGCAGAGAGAGACCTGTCCGACATCAGAAGAGAGAATGGCCTGCTTAGACAGAAGTAAGCATAATGTCGTGGGTTTGCATGAAAAACTAGATGCAACACTGTATTTCTCCAACTTTGATTTATTTTTTAAGCTTATTCATATGAAAAATGTAGTGGGCTTCACATCAGTGCGCTGAAATGTTTCTCATCCAGATAAATTGGTGCTAAATTTCTGACCACACACTGACAAACTACTTTGACGTATTTATTTTTAGAAATTGATCCACGATTAACCATCCAAATGTATTTAAGGGGAATTACAAAGAGATTTTAAACACTTTTGAACTGTTAATTTTACTGTTGGTAGGATTTTAAATATATTCTGTGTTTAGACAAAGAGCAGCTTTGAGTTTTAGACAGTTGCCACCATATTATGTCTGTTGAGCACACTGATAACATGGAGACGAACAGCCAATTTGATAAGAGGAGAGATTCAGGATTGTTACAGAGACTGAGAAAAAAATCCAGAAATAGATCACATCAAGGCTAAGTTAAAGATTCTGTGCAGACAGAAGTAAAATGAAGAAAAAACAAACTTGCTGCCTTGAGAAAATACAGCAACCAGAGAGTGCTGATCCATATGACAACAGAGTTATTGACTTACTTCAACAAGCTACCTAATGCAGTCTTTTCAGATGTGTTTTCTGCCTCCTTTGTACTGAGCTGTTGCATTTCTGAACAGTCCGGTAAATCAGTTGAGACTGGATGTAGATTATGAACCGTTAGGCTCAGATAGAAAACATTGTTTTCACTGAGGTGCCTACAGCAGTGGAAGGAAGCTGATACCTGGTCGTTTTTCAGAAGATGTTCAGTAAAGTCTTTAGTTCAACAGCCTTATTTTCAGTCATTTACTTCCAAACTGAAGATCAGAAGGATCCAACATTGTTTACTAAATTATTTCCACGTGGTCATGGTTATGTTAGTCTATGTTTACGATTTTATTACAACCTGAAAGATAACTGTCATATAAATGTTATACAACCCCATGTCACACTGTCACACACTTCTTATTGTTTGTCATTGAACCTTGAAATGTGCAAATCTTTTGATTGGGCTTGTTTTCTTTAAATTACGTGCTTATTTATACAGTAAACAGTACTATATTGTGCATTAAATATCTAACTTTATGTTTACAGACTCACAGACACACAGTTTAAACTGGACTCTCTTGACAAAGATCCATTTGCCTTGAACAGCCTTGCACGACCTCTGCCTTTCCGAGGTAAGCAAACACGCATGCAGGAATTATTTGTTTCTGTATACACACAAATGTATTTTAAGTTGTCAGGTTTTCATCTAAATTCAGTGACCAAATGGGATAATATCTAAAGTCCTGTTAGTATTATTTCTACTTGTACTGAATACCTGGTTACTTTGTTGTAATGACATCAGCAAAGCTAATTTCTCATGACTAGAATTAATGTGATAGTTTGCTGCTTGAGGCAGCAGATATTAGATCCACTTATATATTTATAGTTTTTACTTAATGAACCTTAGTATTCGAACATGTTTTATTAGTTTGAGCTCATTTAGTTGTTTGTGGTTGCAACTTGCTGTAACATGAAGATCTCAAACAGCCTTTTCTACTTTCTAAAATGAAGATATGACACACTTTCTGATCTAATAATCCTTCATTGTTAGCTGAAAGGTCACCGTATGGTCCCTCTCCTTCGGGTCGGCCTTCTTCTGAAACCCGAGCTTTCCTCTCATCTCCTACGCTGATGGATGGACCACCTGCTAGACTGTCTCCAAGAGGTTAGAAGTCCACGAATATAGTTGTCTGCAGATATACAGCAACCACAAGAGGGATTTAAAATTTAAATGGCTCATAATATCAGCTGCGATCTACAAACCACTTTCAGCTCCAGAAGGCTTCGCTGATTGGCGCTGCTACCTTGTCATTTTGCTACAGACTTCATATATGCAACACATGCAGCATGTCTGTGATGACCTGTAGCATGATGAGCTGTAGATGATACATGTAATAGCATGTTCTGCTGTTATCTGCAGTGGGAAAACTTCATCATGTATAATATGATGCTTAATGTGGGAACGTGTTCATATCTTGTTTGACTTCGTCCTCTAATCACTTTTAATTTCGGCCCAAATCTCTTTGGATTCTCGCTTCTTTGGCTTTCTTCCCCTTTTTTATCCGTCTGTCCCTTGAACACCTTCAATCGTCCTTTCTTCTCTTCCTTTCTCCATTGGACCATCTTATTCCGTCACTCCTTTCCTCCCCAGTGATGCGTGGTTCAGGGGAACCCCCAGGTGGCCAAGGAGAGATGGAGCGCAGCGGAGGTCCCCATTCAGACAGTGGTTCAATCTCTCCCACATGGGAGAGAGATCGCAGGGGTCCTCCACCAGGACCTCCCGGGCCTCCAGGACCCCCAGGTGTGTGAAAAGTTCAGGGGAAAAAAAAACAATAAAACAATTATAATATAGTCTTCAATCATGAAATCTGAATTCAGTTTTACCCAAAACAGGAAAATATGTAAAATATTAATAAAATAATATGAATAATAATAAATATTAATATTAAATATAAATCATTAAATAAAAATGTGTTTTTAAAAAACAAGTTTTACAGAAGAAACTGCATGCTCGCATCATCAGAAGTGACCTTTGTTTGCAAGGATGACAATCAAACACGTCTCTTCTGGGTGATACGATGTCTGCCAAAGAGTCTTCCTGCAGATTGGACCAGAGAGCATTTATTTTTATTTTTATTAGACTTCAGGCCGAACGGAAGATATTTGCATGTCTCTGTGTTTCTGCTGCATCACTGACCATCCACTGCATAAGCCACTGCTCTTTGTGCATGTGCATCATGATTGTGTTGAGTACCGTTGTTCTCTGAGGACCTAAAATATATTGTACATCACCCAGTAATAACTGTGTTTCAACACATGTAAGGAATTTAACGATTGTAACGGTGGAAAAGTACAGAAAAGGTAAATGAAGGTCCTAAAGTTCAACCTGATCTGAATTAGCATGTTTACATGGTTCTTTTGAAACACTGTTTGCACATTTTATTATTGTATCAACATTTACATTAAGAGTGGAATTTAGTTTTTGTTTAATTTTTTTTATTAACATTATGTTTTGCTCCGACCGTTGCTGCCTCCGCCACTGAATCTCACACACATCCTTTGTGTTTACATGATGACTTGGACAATATTCAAAGTTTTCATGTGTTGCATATGCATAGATATCATAGAGACGATGAACTGGTTTGAGTGATTTATTGTTTTTCTGGTTGGCCACCAGGGGGCGCTCACACTGAAAACTGTTTTGGTTATATCTCTGAAACTTTTCATCCCATTGACCGCAAATGAAAGGTCATGACCTGAAGATGTGTCACATGATGACGTCATACCTGAATGTTTCTATATTTGTATATGTAATCAAGGATTGGGGAAATTGAAGATTGGGGATGTTCTGGGATTTACACCTAGCTGTTGTCTCATCTATGAAACTTTAGTTGATCAAACTTGACAGCGAGTTCTAAATGTTCTGCTTACATTTACAGCAGCCTCCAAAACTTATCAACTTCACTCCAAAAATTAGTTTTGTTCATATGGAATATCTGTATATACTCCTTCAGGATATATGTTTCCAGAACCAGGGGGCCCCATATTTAGAAGACCTCCACCAGGACCTTTGGGTCCTTTGCCCCTTCCTGGCTCACTCCCACCAGGTCCTCTCCACCCAAGAGGTCTCCCTCCAGGACTTCCTCCCCCCATGGAGATGGCAGGTAGATCATAGATAATTTGCTGAAATGGGAAAACTACATATTTGCCGAATTGAAACATGAAATGTGTTTCCGTGCAGATGTCTCATTCAGAAATAACAGCCTTGGACCTGCTGATCAGGAGCCCAGAGTGGTAAGTGTCTCCTCCTGTGATTACTGTGTGTGTAGATCTGTGTTTAGTAGATTTTATCTGTCTGTCGCTAGTCTGGTCCTGCTGATCAGAGGACTTCTCCTGAGTCAGATCCAAGGATGGGTGGCCCACCTCCTCCCGGACCCCCGATGGGCCCCGCAGATGGTCCCTTTCCTCGCAGATCCCCTTACGGACCCCCTCCCCCGCCTGATTTCTACCCTCCCAGGGGGCCGGGAGGTCCTTCCATGATGCCCAGTAAGAGGATGCAGTTATCTTTGGTGCTTATATAATCTCATCTCCAGACAGCAGTGGAATAAACGTCTCTCTTCCGTCTCCCTCCAGTGTGGGCTCCACCCCCCGCAGGAATGATGTTCCCCCCTCGCTTCCCTCCCGGTGGACCTCCTCTTCCTCCTGCGCCTCATCCTAACATGACTTCTTACGGCCCCCCCATGGGGCTTCCTCCTCATAATAGTCTCCCACCCTCTTCAATGGGCCCTCCTCCTCCTCAGCAGCCCCTCCCTTCACAGCCACAAGAGCAAAACACGCCCTCGCCTGAAGACGCCATCTGAGCTTCAACACACTTAAAATTTCACTCAGTGGTAGAAGTTTCCCCATTTGTGTTTAACATCTATTTATACACCAGGAGGGAGTATTTAATGAAATTAGGGGGGAAATATCAGCCTCCATTTAGGCTGTTTTATTGCTGTTTATCTGCCTCGGCTCACTTCCTTCTAATCGCATCCTTCCTTCTCATTTTTCTGTCTTCGTCCGTCCTCTTTGCGCCATACTCGTCTAACATCGGCTGTTTGAAATTATTGTGACTGCAACAAGGCTCCTGCTTAGCTGCAGCATAAACTACGTATGTATGTGAGAACATTGCAACATGAGCCAGAAACAGTCGCTTGGTTGGTAGACTAAGGTAGAAAGCTTCCTAATGTGAGGATGTCACGGGTTTGGCCCAGTAGACAGCGTGTCATGGCCGAAATACATCTTTAAGCCTCAAATATTAAGTTTTGTTCTGTAATAATCTTGAACGTGTTGTCATTTAGCGTTTGTATTATTGTTTACATTGATTAGACACTTTAATCAGATTGCAGACGGTCTTGTTTTAACCTTGACTGAATGAAGTTCCTCGGAAGTCAGATGAGGGGGGTTCTTTAATCAAATGACTGAGTTTTGTTGATTTCCCTCTGAGATTTAACAGACATCAGAAGTTATTCCTTCCAACCAAGAGTAGCAACAAAACTGTGCTTATAAGCCTGTTACAGTGACTTGCATATGACTATGAAGAGAAGTTCAAAATAGCTGCTTGTGTTTCTGACGGCGAGCTGTGACTTGGTCTGGTGGTCACAGAGCGCTGAATGAAATGCACTCACTGGAAGAGAGGCTTCCACCAGAGCTGGAGAAATGAGATCCTTGTGAATTTTATAAAAAATGATTATTGATAGATGAATAAAGACCTAGTCAATGTCTCCATAGTTCGCTGATGTAATAATGTAAAGTTTTTGTGCATGTTTGCTTTGTAAACTCCTCAGAGGCCACCAGGAGGAAGAAAACATCGAAATGTAATTATGTTAAAATACTGTATATATGACAAGCAATGGAAATGTTTTAAATATTTTACAGTGTAAAAATATTGAAAATGATTTCAAAACATACTTTTCTTCATTACGATCTTGAATATACAGTATTGTTCATATATGTGAAACGGCTCATGTGATGTTTCATCTAAAACTTCATTATAACAATAGGACTCGTTATATCCGCGTTCAGGGATATAATTTCATCACGACCGCCGCTGCTGGATATCCTTCGTGTGAGTGCAACAACTCAAACAGTTTTCACACTTGGAATTTGATACTCAGCATATCTGTTCAGGTCCCCAAGGGGACGATCTGTATCGAATTTCAGCATTTTGGGATTTATGGTTTTCTCACCAGGTGGCGCTTTATGCACTAAAAATCAGATTTTTGGATATATTTCTCTCATTGACCTCATCAAGTGCAAATTAAAGGTCATGACCTCAGGATGCATCTTGTCCTAATGTCATACCAGATTGGTTCAAAGTTTCAACACCAAGTAGAGCTTAGTGACTGAACATGCTTTATATTATTGTGTCTATTCCAGGATTGGGGGCGTTCGGGGATATACCCTCACTTCTGATGGAATAGGTCTTGTTTGGAAGTGGTTATGTCTGTATCTTTTCAGGTACCTTCATTCATATTGTTCTTAAACTGTTGGGAGTGTTTGTGTGCACAGTTCAGTGCTGAACCTCCCCCCAAATTATCCTGTGAACAGCCGAGTCTTTTGAGACGCTCCTTTCATACCCAATCCGGACACTCACCTGACTCCAATTAACCTGTTCCCCCCTGGAGCATCCCAAACTTTCCAGGTGTTGTTTTTGGAACATGTTGCAGGCATTAGATTAAACTTTTGAATAGAAAAAAGACATTTAAGTTTGAGTTTCATTAGATATCTACTGTTTGTATTATCTTCAATGCAGTATAGGTTAAAAAGGATTTGCAAATCATTGTATTCTGTAACTTTAATGGAAATGAGGTTGTACTCTTAGCATCCTGGCAGTATTACCACAGCTTAAACCATTAACAAAGATGCTACAAGAACTTATAAAATAACGTTTATTTGTAAAACCCATCCATACCATTAACAAAAAAGACATATGTACCTGGTGCATTAACATAAACATAGAGAAACCAAATCCGTTTGAATACTGAACATAACCACCACCTGAATCCTCAAAACACGCGATTGGGAGGGTGTGATATGAAACTTTTAATGCTGAGCATACACACCAGTAAAGAACCCAACTAAGGAAATCCTGTTTGTAGGATGACTATAACGTCATGGACAATGACGTAAACTTGGTGACGCAGAAGAGGTAGATGTGAAATTACACAATGCAAACATTGCATTTGTACTGTTCATAAGCTGGCTGCACTATGAGTCATTCTTCATGTGTTCACTCTGCACAGATGTAATGTTGAACGCAAAGAGAAATCATTTAATCCTGAATCCTTCAAAGCAAGTTGTGCAGCAAAATAAAGAATTAAATGGTCACGATAATTACCACTATATGAGGCTTATTTTAACATTTTTGTTTTTAATCACCACTTTCTGTCACCAACAGGATTGCTGGTAAAAAAAAAAAAAAAAATAGTTCCCTGATTCAACAGGAAGTCAAAGGTATTGGCTAAAATTTCTAATGAACACAAACAGATTAATTATCTTAAGTAAAAGAAAAAAAATAAAGGTATGATCATAATTTGAACAATTCAAAACATAAAATATTTTCCTCAGACATAAAAAAGGTACAAAAATAAAAGAATTTAATGGCACAACAGCACAGCTAAAGTGGAACTTATCAATAACCCTCAAGACTTATGATTGAGAATCTTATTTTTCAAAGTTTCACACATTGAATCTGTGCACAATCTGAATTTACTTAGGTTTAAATTTTCTGAAAGGGATTTTAAAAAGTTGTCTATGTAAATTGAGACAGGAAAGGTTTTTTTATGCTAAACTTTTATGAGGGTTTGAGAAAAAATATCATATTTCTGAGATAAAACTTCCCAAAATTAAAGTAGGATTTCTTTCCAAATAATTTCAGCTTTGAGTGAGAAAACTGTCCATAGTGATTTCAAGAGTAAAATTTAACTTCTTTTTGGTTTTTCAGAGGTTAATCTGAGTCATCTCTCTTGTTTTTCTAACAATTCAACCATGAATGAAATTACAAATAAGTTCGTGCATGCTTACGCACTTGCATGGAGATATTAACTACCCTACAAACTACATAACCATCACTGTTCAGTGCTTTCAATTTAGCATCTGGGATGAAGTTTGATATGAAAGTCATATAAAAGGTGCTGAAAATGAGAAACAATTAAATATTTTGTCATAAAACTGTAAAAATCTGCATTGGTTGTAATGTATCTATAGCACCTGAGTCTAAAGTGAAGCAGCAGAATCTATCTGACCTTATGGATGAAACTTTCATTCCCCTTTGAACCTGGAAGTCCTGGATGAGCATAGCTATCGGCACAAAAGGCGGCTTACCAACCGGAATCACTCAAAGGCAAGTTGTGGTCCCTGTAAACTGTGGATGGGTGCAGATAAACTGGGTCATGTTTGTATGCATGTGCAGTGTGTTTTTATGGTCTGTGTGCTTCTTGATGTGGCCGTGGGTGCCTCAGCAGTTGAGAATCGGCCTGTTTCTGTCAGATCTGAACGGGAACATGGAGCTTTCAGAGTCTGCCCTTCCTCTGTGGGGACCCAATGTAGCTACAGCCTGGATGACAAAACATTTAGGTAGATATTAAATATGTTCACAGACACTTTAAATGCCCTGCTCCACGTATTAAGACTCACACCTTTCTGATAGCTGTCCAGTCCTCCAAGATGTCCAGATCAGGCAGCATATAGACAATATATGGACGTGGTGAAGGTTAAGGAAAGCAGGAGAAAGACTTAGCAGAATCAATATGAGCAAATCAAGAGATTTTAAGGATATCAGACACCACAGAAGGTCGTCTCCTCTTTTTATCTGGACTCAGAGCATCTTGTCTCTTCTTCCTCCCCGACAGCTCATCATTCCACAGCTCTGAGCGAGGACACAAACAGAAAGATTCAGATGTGTTTCAGCACAAGCACAAGCTAATAACTGTATTACCTGATGTAATATCTATGCTATGTCTGTCCTCCTCCAGTCTTCTGATTTTCTCCTCTAGTTCACTCTGTACTGTATCAAACAGCAGCAGCTTCTCACTCTGCACACACACAGTTTACACATTAAGAGACGTTTCATCAAGTGAAATATTTAAAGATAAGGAACAAATATGTGTCTAACCTCCCAGTGTTGGCAAGCTGCCTGGATCTCACAATCATACTTGTTCTTTACAGACTCAAGACACAACTCTCTATAAATACCTGACAAAGACAGAAAAGCATTACACAGATGTGAATATGGAGAATCAAAGTAAAGCTTTCAGTGCAGCTGTGCGTTGAGCTTACCTGCAACCTTTGTGCGGACCTGCATGTTCTCCAGCAGCACTGCCAAAGGCTCCACATATTCTGCTGCCCTGCCAGCCTCCACCTCCGCCAACTTGCTGTTCACCTGACTGAGTCGCTCCCGGTACAACCTGGGCACAATCACACCAGAAAATAACGACGCTGCTCATTCTTATTTGCACGTTTTTGAGACAAATGTGAGTCTTACTGGTCTTTGAGATCAGTGAACTGTTTTTCCAAGGTAGACATTTCATCTAAACACTCCATTCGCCGCCGTTCACAGTCCTCCTCGTCCATTTCTGAAAGAGCACAGCATCAAAAAATGTGTATTATACGAATAATGAAGTTACACTGTAAGGAAGAGAGTAGCAACTTAGGAAGTAAGATTATCACGTAGATATTAATAAGATTAGGAATAATATATCTGATCATTCACAGCAATAATGTCTTATCAAAAAATGTTCACTTAAAAATAAACACAATTATTTTTCTTATCTAAAGTTTCTCACCAGAGCTATCTCCATCTTCAGAGACAGAGGAGGTGTCAGAGTCCTCCTCATCTGAGCTGGATGCCTCTTGCTCATGCTCCTCCACCTCCATCTCTTCAGCTGTGCTCTTTCTTCTCCCGGTCACGGTGCACCGGCATGGCACCACGTAAACGTCAGATCAGTGCTGGCAAACAGAAGCATACACTGCTCATTTAAAGTTTTACGCCATATTGTATGAGAGATGGCCAGGAAAATGGGAAATGTGAACAGCATGTTATTGGAGCATACATAAATACATCGCGATAAAAGAAATCTCATGACTAAAATATAAATCAGTTGATGCATTTAAGTATAATATTCATGATTATCAATAAACAACTCTATAAAAGCCATCAACTGGAAAAAAACAACTTATTTAATATAATTAAACCTAAAAAGTTAGCATTTTGTTAGCATGTTAGCAAACTCGGTGGGTGGCAGGCAAAAAATTAAACTTAAATGCATTAACAAACACACTTTAAAGTACATCGTAACTCACAAAATGGTCAAATGCAAGACCTCTTCAAGAAATTTTAAAGAAAAGTAACTTTTGGAGAAAATTGTGTTCAAGTTCTTCGTTTAGTTCAATTTCACTTGTGTGTCTCAGCTATGCTAAAAACAAATCTCGGCAGACGGTCCTGTTTGTTATGGGATCTGTAGTTTTCTGGATCATTAACACCGTATGATCAAAAGCCTGAGAACGTGACGAAAACTACACTACCCACAATTCAGCACTCTCACGCAAGGCGGAGAATTTGAGCTCAAAATCACAGAAAAGCTTTTGAATAAAAAAATGAAAGTGTTTTCGTTAATGTTGTATAATTTAAAAATATTTTTGTATGAAAAACACTGATAAGATACATAAAGTTTATTAGAAGTTGCGCAGTGCTTGCTTTGGTTTTATCTGGTATCTATTATTTGATCTTTTTACTCCTCCCTCCAATTCTCCGCCATGATGTTTTCTGAGTGGACAGCTGAGATAGCTAACCAGCCAGTTTAGCCCTCACGGCTGCGGACTACAGTGCAAGGGAGGTGCGATGGATGGATGCGTTGCCCCTCCGCGTTGTGCATATTTGTCTTTAGTTTAAACATAATGCTCCCTCTACGTCCGATTCTACCCCGAACGATATTCCGTGCTGTTGCGGAGGGTTACTAATTACAGCACGGTAATAAATGATCCAGGAGCAGTTTGAAGATTAACGCTAACTGAGGCTGTTTTTGGTTGCTATACAGCTAGCTCCTTGCTGTCTACCGTCAAATTCTTGTGTCTAGTGCCTCGGGAATGTTCTCCAAAAAGCCTCATGGGGACGTTAAAAAATCAACACAGAAAGTCTTGGACCCAAAGAAGGACGTACTGACAAGGCTGAAACATCTCAGAATAGTCATAGGTAAGTTAAAAATAGCGAAAAAGCGGCTAGGATGTTAGCTTCTGCGTGTCAGTCTGATCACATAGTGAATGTTAACCTCGAAATCCACGCTAAGTGTATGACTTTGTCAGAGATTTGACTTTTTTTTAGTTGTCCAATATGATAAATAAATAATCACATATAATAATATGTGTATTTTTAGAACAAGATGAGGGTTTAAACGTGTGCTTTATGGTTTGATGTGTTATTTATATAGAGCTTGATGAAGGATTTTGGACAAGGAGGAGTCCTATATGACATGTGTTAAGCTGAATTAATGATGATACGGTTAGTCAGGTTGTTGTGATTGCAGGGGCGTGTCTAAATGCTGGACAAAAGACCTGACAAGTGAGAAAAACTGACTGTTTTTCTTTACAGGATGACACAAAACTCATTTGAAACGTGTGGGAGAGATGGGAGGATGAACTGGTATTAATAAGTGATGGAGGTGTGAGTGCTTAAGTGTGTGTGTTTCTGGCAAATGTGTGTACTCACACAGACAGGATAGGGAAATAGCCTCTTGTATTTCCTCTGTGTCCAGTACAGTAGCTTAACTTCCTGCTTCTATTGTGAGAGCTACTGGGCTGTGTTTATGTGTGTGTGTGTGTGTTGTACAGAAAGAGAGGGGTGTGTCCACTCTTTCTGGTCTAAGGGGAACACAAGATCACGATAACAACCAGAAAGACACGCACTTTTTGCAGTAACGTTGGTTTAAAGGGAGTTAAGTGTCATAACCACTGAGCTTAAGTAATCTTAATGGTAGATCTCGTGAAGAAAGGGCATTAGTTATTGCAAAACTATTCACAGTAGCAATGGCACCTTAGAGAGAAGACAGGCCATTTTGTTCATTTTGGTCTTATTTTGCAGTATAGGTTGAAATTGGATTGTTTTCTCTGCAGGTTTCTTGGAAACATTAACTGCCTTTCTTGTGGGAAAGACAGTGAGCTTCTTACGCTAACTTTTACACTGTGCAATAATTCAAACCTGTCTTAATGACTTAATGAGTCAACAAGGAGCGTCTGCACTATTTTGCACTGGGTCCTGTTTGGCTATGTTACAAAAAAAAAGTTTTCAGTCAAAATTTTATCCTTTTGGATCACTGAATGATAAAACCAGGGTGTCGGAGAAGTTTTTATCTAACATCATATGGTTTAATTCTATTTAAATGGGTTTAGAGTTAACAGTCAGGTGTTGATAAATGCTTTTGGACGTCAGTCCCAAGAGGAAGAGATGGAAAACCACTCAGTTAGACTGCAGAGACCTTACAAGGGTGTCATTCTGGCACAGACATCTGTGAGTTCAGCTTTCAGGCTTCATATAAACACAGCCAAAGATCACCAGAGAGGCTGCTCCTTATCTGTGCATATATGTGTGTATCAGCATGGAGTGTGACGTCCTTCTTGCATATTTTCTCGCAGTGGTGCTTGTACAGTATGGCTAACCAGGTTTGTGCTTTTTTTTTTTTTTTTACCACTGAGTCTGTATGTCTCTCTGATGTAATGACAGCCTGCAGCACTGAAATCCAAATCAGATGAAGGTAAAACTTCCTGTTTTATGTTAAAACTGTGGGTGAACCTGAACTGAGTCGTGTGCCTTTTTCTTCTGCTTCGTTTATGTTTAGAGAACTCTGGTGTAGCAGTGAGATTGCATTTGTCAAATGTGCTTCCTGTGATTAAAAACTCAAACATTTGGTCTTCACAGCATGAACTTATGACTTTGTTTCTTTTTAAGTGATCTTTCTTTTCCTCATAATCATGTTGATGATTTGACTTCCCCTTAGGTCTGAGGGCTTCTTGGAGAGGACAAGCTTAGCACTGTTTTCTGCACAAGAAATGTCTAATTTTTATTGAAAGCTTTGATTTAATCTTTATGTTTAGTTTCTAATTGTATGTTTGTTTATTCCCAAATTGATTAATTTCCTTTTCTGTTTGTTTTCTCCCAGAAAACTCTGAGGCTCCAGATCTAAAACAGTTCTTTGACGTATACTATTCACATATCTACTATGTCTTCTTTGAAAACTTTGTCACCATTGAGATCAGCCTCAAGCAAAAAGGTCACTTTTACGATTTTTTTTTTTCTTAATTATAAAAAAAAAGTTCTTTAAATCACAAATCATCTCCAGGCTTTATTGTTGTATTTTGATAAAACCAATTTGTGTTTATCAGGTCATAAGTCTCAGAGGGAGGAGCTGGACTCAATTCTCTTCATCTTTGAGGTGAATAAATTTAATCTTACTTTCAGAAAAAAGTGAGTAATAATGTATAATTTCATTGCACATTATTTCTGGGAAGCACAAAAAGAGAGAACTGCAGCTTTTCTGGAGTCACTGTGGCGGCAGAAAAGAGCCGCGGCATTGAGCTCTCTGTACCAGCCGACACTGAGCTCTGAATAAGACCGCTGGCATTTGTCAACAGCTGCGTGTTGGTGTTTTGGAGCAGCTAAGATAAGATAGCTGTGTAGATGGTGGTGTTTGTTGTTGACCTCTGTTTATTAAAATTCAGAACAGGGCTGAAAAATCAAAGTCGAGCTAGAAGAAGGACAAGTGAAGCTTGTTTCTTTTGGAGCATTTTGGTTGTTTGCTTTGTTCTCTTTCCGGTGCTGACAAGCATGAGTTTGTCTTTTTTTTAAAGACTTGAGCAAGAATCCTGGTAGACAAAAGCGGAAGATTGCAATAAAAATTGAAGGTTGAAGTTTTAATAAAGTTTTTAGTTCACATCTTTGTGTGATTCAGAGAATTT
The DNA here is from genome assembly GCA_037177515.1 of Pseudomugil tenellus. Classification (NCBI taxonomy): domain Eukaryota; kingdom Metazoa; phylum Chordata; class Actinopteri; order Atheriniformes; family Pseudomugilidae; genus Pseudomugil; species Pseudomugil tenellus. The sequence goes on from JBAMHX010000022.1 coordinate 5,679,920, forward strand.
TTAAATGAAGTTCTAAGTAAAAAATAGACCATTCGGTTTTATTTTAACATTCATTTTACAAAACTTTATACAAAATGACATAAAAGGAGCAGATATGAAAATATAAATTACAGAGTGGATTTACTAGAAAACATGTCCTAAAAATGTATTTTTAGTGTGTTTTACAAATGTCTCCTGAAACTTCAAAAGGTTTTAATACTGATGATAATTATTTTTATTTAATTTAAGTGAGAAAATGTGGTAAATTATTGATTAATTATTAATATGAAATGAATTGTTGGGCTGTGAGCTATAACATTAAACATCCAAACACTTATTGTAAGACTTTAATCTGAGGATAATGCGGCAGTCTTTCTTACTATCCAACCCTTATTCAGATGTCTGACAGGTAAAACTTGGTCATAACATAACAAAAATATATGATTTTTATTTATATGATAATATTTATTTATTTGATATGATATATATATTTATTTATTTATTTTTCCAGAAAATTCTCCAGCTGCTGCCAGAGAAAATCCAGAGCCGATGGCAGTTCCACAGTATCGGTAACTCTCCACCTTCTTCTTAAAATGATTTTTACTGGGTCCCACTTCATGTTATTAAAAGTCAAAACAAGCACAGATATTTATTCAGGTCTTTATAATTCACATTTGCATGAAAGTGTTTTAGATGCAGAATCATTTCTTTCATACATTTCTTTATGACACAATAGAGATCGATATAAGTTGTGCATGTTTAACATGCATTTCTCTCTCAGGGCTTATCCTCAAGAAGCTGTTGCACACTGGGAATTCTCTAAAGGTGCTGTTCTTGTTTTTTGGCTTTTTTTTAGTTTTTTTTTTTAGCAGTATTAAATGACACAAGACGCTGTAATCGACAGTTCTTAATTAGGATTTCCTCCTTGCCGCCTCTTTCTCTCCCTCTTGTTATCGTTGCAGATCCGCCGGGAAGGCGTGCGTTTGTTTCTGTTATGGATGCAGGCCCTGCAGAGTCATGCAGAGCGTGAGCAGCTCTGCATGTTCGCTTGTCTGATTCCTGGTTTTCCTGCTCCGCTCTTCCACGGGACCCCTCGCACCCTGGACAGTTTGATCAACCCACCACTCAGTTTGACAGAGAGTTAGTAAAATACACACGCTGAGCGATTAAAAGTCACAAGTTAAACGTTGCAAATGTTTTTTTCCACAGTGTTAAATGAAGACGGAGGATTATTTATTGCTGCATTCAGTGTTTTCTTTGAGCTCCTGTTATTTCCTCCCTGCAGCTCAGGTAACGCCAGAAGAAATCACACCATTGGTTGCTCCTCAGTCAGGTGACAAGAACCAGGAGGACCTCACTGCCTACTTCCTAGAAGCTCTTCTGAAATACATGGTAAACCAGGTATTATCATCATTCTTTACTAACAGTTAACACAACATAATGACACAATGCTTCAACGCTTGACTAATACCACTGCTGCTAACCAGATGGGAGAAACCAGGTGTTGGGTCAGACGCTCGCATTTGATGGTACACCTAATGTCAGATTCCTCTCTGGATTCATTAACTCTTAAATACACACTGCGTCTCCTGTTGGCACACATTTACTTTGTGCTTGTATTTTTCTTGCTTCAGTCAGATATGCATGCAAGCATTCACACACTGATGACATTCTCTCCTGAAACAATGGTGCTCCTCTCCACTTGATCCGCTTTTGTGCGTCTAGCAACCTCTTTATAAACCAAGCTTTGTGTGTGTTTTTTGTGTCTGCATGTGCGTTCATCAGGCAAAGTCTCTTGAGTGGCGGTGTAAGGAGAACCATGAACGTGGCTTCAGCTTCCTCTTTGGTCACTTTAGGAAGTTCTACCTTCCTCACATATTTCCCAACTTTGCAATGGAGACGAGCCTGTACAACCCCATGCTAGGTTAGTAATAAACCTAAATAAAGTGGAACTAATTTACTGCACAGGGATATTCATATTATTGTACCCGAATTTCCTCTTGTTGACGTAGATGTCCCACCGATGCGTCCTAAGCCGTACTACTGCGTTGTACGCAGAGAGCAGGATGGTGGTGAAACATTGTACTGCACCAAGGAGAGTTTCCTTCAAGCCCGAGTTATATTCATCCGCTGGCTGGTTTCCTTCTGGTTGGAGCCGAGACCCAACACACAAACACACATCCCCGGAACAGAGGGAGAGAATGTCCCAAAGAACATACAGGTAAGATGCTTCTTTTGTTCCCTGGAATAAGAAATGAAAGAAGAAGAAAAGATGATCAAACGTTGCTTTACTTGTTGGCTTCCAGCGAGCAGCAGCCGGACTGGCCGCTCGCTCAGCGGGCAGCTCAGACGACAGCGGTGGAGGAGGGATTCGTTCTGACAGCCACTTGGAAGGAAGCGGGGGCTTGTTGGGGCCAGTAGGAGGTAACATGGGGCTCTGTGGAGGTCCGGGGGCTCCAGGTGAACCTGAACAGAGTCACTCCAACACATCTACACTGACGGAGCGTGAGCCCAGCTCCTCTTCACTTTGCTCCATGGACGAAGAGCAGCTGACAGACATGGAGGTGGTGAGGAGAGTACTCACCAGTTCCAGAACCAACGTTAACTTCATCACAGAGATCTTTAGACAGGTAAAGGACGAAGTTATTTATAAGGGATTGGGTTCATTCTTACTGCTTTTATTTGCTGTTTTTAACATCACTCCTCTCACCAATGTGTTTTATTCTTTGGGTATCATCTACAGGCAGGGCTTGGATGTGTTTTACTATCTGGTAGCCAAACTTGTTCAAAATAGGAAAACATGCTGAAATTTAAAAGAATAATAACAGCTCGAGCAAATCACTGTAGATATGTCGCAACATTACATTATTTCTCTGACTTTAGTCCCAGGAAACATTTTTTAATAATGTCTGTTTCATTTCACTGGATTGTATTGTTTTTCTTAATTGTTTCAATTATTTTTTTTTATTGATCTTTATATTGTAAACTTGGCCAATTTGAAATGTTTAGCATAACAAAAAAGGCAGCGATAGATGAGCTACAAGATGGGGAGTGGGAGACTGTATTTCCTGCTATATCTACAGTAGCTCAGGGGTCGGCAACTCTGAAGCCGCACTCCTGCAAGTGTTGGGAGTTTCTCTGCCACAGAACAGGTGAAACGCATCAGAATTAATTAACTTTACATTGGCTGTGTCTCAATTCAGGGTCTGCATACTTTGAGGTGCGGCGTCGAAGTGTCATACTGGCGCGCCAAGTGCTTCCCCAGTTTGAAGGGTACTTTGGATTCACACCTTGAAGTATGCAGATGTTGAATTGAGACACAGCACTGCAAAAATCTGTTAAATAATTCTGATGTGTGTGGCAGGAAAACTCCCAACACTTGCAGGAGTGCGGCTCCGTAGGACTGAAGTTACCAACCTCTGATCTAGTTAGATTTATGTAAAAAAATGTTCATGTAGCAATAATGAAGGAAAATTGCTCCAGTACCAAAAGCAGAATATGCAACTTAAAGACCTTTCCGTCCTTAAGCAGGGGCTGCTGACATTGTTTTTCTTTGTGTAAACGGCATCTGTGTGCGGAGCTATGCACTCGCACACAGAAAGAATAAACTCCACAACCCTGTTGCTGGCGCTTTCAACATGACAGCCACGTTTAGCTCACAGAGCTCTGCCCAGATATCAGAGCTGCTGATTGTAACATGTTACAAGCTGAGTGAGTTCCTGCACGGATCATTGCTGAGTTGATGCATAAAGATTAGCACGTTATCATCAGACTGCTTCATTGTTATGGCTGCGTGTTCAGCTCTTTGTACATGTTGAGCATCTTTGCTCTGGATGATGTTTGTTTCAGCAGATACATCTGCTTTTTGGTTTCATTTTAGAAACTGCATGTGTCCTTTTGATAAGAAATGAATCACTCAGTTCTTCACATAGACATAGATCCACACAAATCTATGGCCTTGTTTACACGACAACGGGGGAAAAATTGAAAAAGTTTTACCAGATGTTCATATTGTTTAGACGGCAACAGAGTTTTGGAGGGTAGAAAACGCCTTCCAGAGTGGAAATCCTTACAACGCCGTCTAAATGCTTGACAACGAAAAAAGTGCGTTGCGGTCACATAAAGATGACGCGTTTGTTCAAGAAAACAATAACACAACATGGCCTGAACTACAAGTTACGTTGGCAGCAGTTAATGCGATGCAGGAGTCATGTCAGCAATTGACTACATTCCTCACAAAGAGTCATTATTCTGGCTGGTGCGCTTCGCCATGTTTGGATTTGTCACGTTTATAGACATGTATATAATAACTAGATGCCTCTCCCGCACTGTTTGCCTATGGAGTCTTAACGGCTCACTCGTCAGACATCTTTTGTCAGTCATCTCGCTCATTCATGACATTAGCTGTGTCCCAATCCAGGATCTTTTTAATAAAAGGATTTACTTTAAAAACAAACATAACTGCTTCCACCACCTACACACACGCATACTACAATGGGAAATTGGAAGGTTTGTGCACTTTTGCGTCTCCGTTTGCACGCAGATTTCCCCAACCAAAACAGTGGTGTAAATGTGGGATTAAAGTGAGAATGAAACGCTACTTTTGCGATTTGCTTCAGACCGTTTCAGTCTAAACGTAGCCTATAATACTTTAACAGGCTTTAACATCTGAGTGCTGTGGAGCAAGTATTTGCACTAGTTTTTGTACAATAATGTCATCTGTTAATACAATATCTCCCACTAGATCTGAGTGTGTCCCCAGTTACTTTTCAGCTTTTCCCAACATCATCTACAGGTTTAGTTTTACTGTTAAGACTATACGGCTTCACATGTAACATTAAGGATCCCGTTTCCACCTGTCTAGGCTTTTCTTCTTCCCATGTGCGAGGCAGCTGCAATGCGAAAAGTGGTCCGTGTTTATCAGGAGTGGATATCCATGGAGGACAAGCCAGTGTTTATGAAGGAACCAGAGGAAGGGGCCTATCCCATACCAGCAGCTGGTCTTGACACAGGCTCTCAGCTGGGAGACAAAGAGGTTGAGGTAGACATTTCTTTAAACCAGTAACATAATCCATTAAACTGTTTAACTCAGTGGTTAGTCATGTTAACCACGCATGTCTTATCTGTGTTTTTCAGAGAATGAACAAAGAGATTGACAGTGAATTGCTGGAGTACAGCGTTCATGCTGGAGTTCAGACAACACTACAGGTACGGTTCTCACGCTGCATTTTAGGCCCTTTTACTTAATGCACACTCATCCTCACATTGTCACAACTTTACCATGAAGAAATAGTTTTTTTTTTTTTGTTACATCTTTTCATTTATTGGCTGTGTCTCCTCCAGGTATTCATCACCCACTCCGCCAATGTTTTCCTCCTGGAACCCGCCAATGACATCAAGCCCCTTTTAGAGGAGCACGTCGACATGTCCAAGCGAGTTTTGAACATCTATCGCAGCCTTGTCATGCATGAAACCATGGACCAGAAAACATGGTATGATAAAAATATGATTTATTATGATGCAAAAAGAATACAAACATGTTAACTTATCTGCTTGCCTCTGATTTAAGAAAAATTTTATTGGTTTTTAAAAAGTTGGTATTTGTTTGCAGGGAACAGATCTTGCTGGTTCTGCTGAGGGTGACGGAGTCTGTGATGAAAAGACCTCCATCCATCATGCCTCCTGGCAAGAAGAATAGCACGCTTTCAGGGAGACTGGCTGGGCCTATCTTTCAGGTGTTTTATTTTAGTTCCCACAAGGATCCATATGCATTTATTCTATGTAAAATAAAAGAAGACGAACACTGAGTAGCTCAGTTTTCATGTGTATGGTATTGTTTTATGATTCAGTTTTCTCCATTGGGATGAAGTTTCTAATGAAATGCTTCTTTAATGCTTATTTCTCTCCAGACGCTGATCGTAGCCTGGATTAAAGCCAACTTGAACGTCTATATAAGCAGAGAACTCTGGGATGACCTTCTCTCTGTCCTCTCCTCCTTGACGTGCTGGGAGGAACTGGTCACTGAGTGGTCTCTCACCATGGAAACCCTCACTAAGGTACTAGAACATGAATCTGTGTGGATTTATGGTGGTACTATGAACACTGTAGTGTTTAAAGAGTGTTTCTGTTTTTACATGCAGGTGTTGGCAAGGAACCTGTATAGTGTCGACCTGAACGAGCTGCCTCTGGACAAGCTCAGTGAGCAAAAGCAGAAGAAGCACAAAGGAAAAGGTTAGTCAGTCAGCGGAAACCATGACGGAAAACTTCCTAGCAGCAGTTCTGTAAAACTGTCAGTTGTTTGTAATACTGCGTTACTACAGCCAAATTTTCCTTTTAAAGCCGGATTCCTGGCATGTAGGGAAATCAGGTTACTTGTGAAA
>JBAMHX010000022.1:5693786-5721133 GCA_037177515.1 Pseudomugil tenellus
TTTACAGGTTGAAACACTTTTATGGTGTAGGTTTTTTGTGCAGGTAATTTTGCTGCCACCAGATGGCAGCAGAAGCGCACACATAATCAGACTTAAAGAATTTGAATACAAAACAAAAGTTTGTACTCTGAAATGGTTATTTGCCTTATACACTGCCAGATGTTGGATAAAAAATATGATGATTTCTCAGTTTATATAGATTTAAGTCAATACCATATTTTCATTTATTCGTCTGAGTGCAGCGGAACTGGTGTTGCATGGTTTTGCTTTGGGGTGCAGATGTTTTACTCCAGTACTGTGATTCATCTCCTGAATCTGTCTTGATGTGGAGTTACTGTTGCATTACTAAAAAAATATTTTTCCTTCTGAATTCAGGGTTGGTTTGTTTCTCCCCCCGCTTCCTTGGCAACAAATACCAAATGTATGTTTAGTTTGCTTTGCCACATGAATTGTACCGCAACACCCAGAGCTATTTTAACAAGATGGTTAAAATGTCAGCATGATCCTCATTAACAGCAATTTCACATGTATATTTTTGCTACTACATTGAATTTAATTGGCTTTATGTATTAATCTGATTTTCGATTCTGATTTAAACTAGGTATTATGTGCTGGTTGGTTGTCTGGCATTGTGTTCAGCTAGTTAAACTTAATTCATTTAGCATAACCTTTGGTCTATGAACACAGCTGAGCCAGACTTTAACCTTACGTCAACCTACAGTTAGCATTGTGGTACCACTTAAACTGGAGTTAAAGTATCGTTGGATGCTTTTTCCGCACTGGTCTGTTGTTGCATGTGACAAAGGTGTGAGCTCAGTCACTTGGGAATCAGAACAAGGGATTTACAAATATAATACATTTCCCAGATCTTGAAAGTCAGTTGGTGTCAAACAGCTCCAGTGCTTATCTTTCCAAGTTGATTTGGTTGGTTATTCCTCTAGCAGGCCAGGTAATGCTGAAATGCTCATCCTTGTGGCCCAAATCCATGCAGAACATTCATAAAAAAAGGGACAAGTTGACTGTAACAGCATGGTAGGGCAGCAAGGGTTGCATTTATATTGCTGCGTTTAGCCTCATAATGCTGCAGTAGAGGTGAGAGATGCATTGCACATGTAAGTCTGGCGCAACTTATCTACTTAAAAGTCAATAACCCATTGATGCAACTGAAACACTGTTTGTTTTTCTTTTTTAGGTTTGGTGCTTTACATTCAGTCTTGGTGATGTGATGGCAAATAACCATTACAGTGATTAATAGATCAGTTAGATTTGTTGGTGTGGCTAAAGAAATGATAATTAAGAAGAGAATAGATTTGCTGGTTAAGTTTATTTTAATGACAGCAAGCTGTTTATATTCTAAAAGAGCAGCTTATTTAAGGGGCATAGAAACCTTCTTCCACTGCTATTTGGGTTCAGGTTGGTTGTACAATTAGTCACAGCAGATGTGAAATTGTACCTTTGGGGTCTTACAATTTGAACAAAGCTTGTCTTGTTTTGTGGTAAGTGACCATGATGTTTTATATCCTGTTGAATGGTGGCAAAGTAAATAGTTACTCTGGTTTTTGGGTGGGTTTTTTCCTCCATTCGTAAAATTTATTGAACAAAGTCCTTCTTGGTATCGAGCTGGAAGCAGCCGAACAGCCGATTTTCTTTGGGTTCATAGATGCTTTTTGTTACGAGGCTCTGTAAAGTCATGCTGATTGCTGTCATTGCATCCAAGCTAACAATAATATAACCTTTAGAAGCATAACAGCACTAATATGGATGTGTGGTTTGCTGCTTGTTTGTGCCAAACGATGTGATACTATCTCCCACTCTGCATGATGTGAATTAACTCCTGCATTGCTTTCCCAGTGGGGTTTGATGTGCTTGCTGATGTGGCTTTATCACCATTAGCGTTCTATTAATAACCTGAATGCTTACAGTACATTCACATCAGGACTCTTACAATCAAGAGAAACATCATCATTTTGACTTGTTTGAATGGATATTGTGACATTTTAATATCACGGTTGTGTTATGGATCAGAAGCTTAGCTTTAGTTTACTATGACATCAGTCCAATCACAGATTAAATGTCACTATATCCATATTTTAGTCTAAGTCAGAGTAGCCTGTTAGAGTTACGACATAATTTATTTGCATTTATTTGTGTTTGTCTTTTGAGTTGTTTGTGCAGGTGAACATCAGTTACATTCTTCAGCTGTTACACAAGTATCTAAAAATGAGAAATTCCCTATGATGCTTTATTTTTCCATTATTTCAATGCATATGTTTTATTTTTGTCTTTAACTGTCTAAATGTATTTGTGTCTTAAAACGTGTTTGTTTGTGTGTAGCTAATAAAGAGGAGGTGGTCCAGAAAGCCCGACCGGTCTCCAGTGATGTAGGAAGCAGCAACCCAAACTTCTCTGACCTCATGGATGAGTTCATACAGGAGAGACTGAGAGCCAAAGGGACCGGGGTCAGGGCAAAACTATCTTCACTCTTGGTTGTTAAAAGGCTGAAATTGATTGTTGCCAAAACGTCTACTTCGTTTACAATGTGCAGGGTCGACGTGGGAGCAGCCCGGGAAGTTTGGAGGTTCCAAGAGACCTGCCAGAACTTTTGGAGACCGGCCAGAGTTGTGCGTTGCGGCTTACTGATGATCTCCGGCCTGCTGATGATCCCGGGGTTCCCTCTGAGTGGACGTCGCCGGCTAGCGCCAGTGGTTCTGATGTCATCAGCTCTGACAGCCAGTCAGACTCCTTCAATGCTTTTCAGTACTCCACCTGTAAATTTGAAAGTAAGGAGCGACGTTTTCATTTCGGTACACACCGTCTTTTATCTTTTATTCCTGAGTTTCAACAAACAAAAATGTGACTGTTGCCAGAATGTCTGATTGGACCCTTCCAGCAAAGAAGAGAGCACAAACCGTTCCCACCATTCTCATCCTTTGTTCCCATGTTGGAATCTCCTTCATAATGATTGAATCCCCGAAAGCAGAGTGTTGGGGATATATTTTGGTTTTCCCCCAACCTCCACCAGATATCCTTCGAGTGAAAGTGAGAACTAGAGCAATTTTTACAATTGCATTTTGATACCCAGTATACCTAGTTAGGTCCCCAAGAGGATGACCTGTGTCAAATTTTACGATTTTTGGATTTATGGTTTCCCCACCAGGTGGCGCTTTATGCACATCTCTGGAACAATTTCTCTCACTGACATCAAAACAAGTGCAAATAAAAGGTCATGACCTCAGGATGGATCCTGTCCTGATGCCATACCGGACTGGTTCAAAGTTTCCACACCAAGTGCAGCTTTATGACTGAACATGTGCGTCTTTATATTATTGTATTGTGTCTATTTGAGGATTGGATAATAGGAGGATTGAGTGCCTTTGGGTATATATCCCTAGCTGTCGCTTCCGACGGCACAGGCCTTGTTTAAGTTACGTGTCATGCTTACACACTACATACACAAACTGATCCTCGAGAGCCAAAATCCTTCAGGTTATCAATGTATCCTTGCTACAACACATCTGACTTAAGAAGAGAGAGAGAGAGAGAGATCAGGATTTACTGATCCGGACACGTTACTGAAAACGTGTTTAATACAATCCAAAGAAACATTTTTTTATTGTTATCAAAACCTTATTGAGCCATAATGAATATATCAAACCTGCTGGTTCAAAACAAATTGCCAAGTTTCTCTCAAGTTAAATAATAGCACAGGTGGAGTGAAAGTAAACTGAAGTGAAATGTATTTCCTAGTACAAACATCGCCCTGATTTTCACTATGTATTACATCATTAAAATTCTCAGAAGAGGTTTACACAGAAAAAGAAATGGTGCTCTTCTGCTGCAGACCTCTACGTGAGAGTGCAGTTTCACAGAAGCAAACAATGTCCTGCCTGTTTAGTTAAATCTGGTTCTATTTTGGTTTTGGTCTGTGGACGCTGGGAAGCACTCGTGATTTTCTAGATACAACACACTTGAAATTGAATGACTGTTGCAGAATTAGGTGATTTTCAGCAGTTTTGTGTACGTTATAACATCTGGGAGGTCAGAAAGTTTCAGTGAGGCATTGCAAAAACTGTTGATTATTGTTAAGGAAGATTATAAATACAGGACAAAGACAAAGTGTCATGAAATCATAATGCATGTTGCTGTATTTATATCACCGAATACCACAATCGGAGGTTTCAGTGTTCTGCTCAAGGACACTTCAGTATGTAGTCAGGGGAAGCCTGGAATCGAAGCACCATCCTTCAGGTTGGCTCTTACCCCCTGTGCTCTTGAGCTACACCCTCGCTTAGCCGTCACCTTCAACGGTGTCACATCTAGATTTTGCAAGAGGTGATTGAGACATTTTTCAGAAGTTGAAGTATTGTAGATGACACTTATTCCTATCAAGGATGAGGACGCTAGTTTCTTTAGATCAGTGCTTCTCAATTCCAGTCCTTAGGCCCCCCTGCCTTGCATGTTTTAGAAGCAACCCTTTTTTAACACACCTGAAATAAATGACTGTTAACAAGCTGCAAAGAATGTGATGGGCAGGTTCATGAATCTGACTCAGCTGTGTTGGAGTAGGGACATGCCTAAGACATGCAGGGCAGGGGGGCTTGAGGACTGGAATTGAGAAGCTCTGCTTTAGATTGAAATGAATATACATTTAATAATGAAAAATAAAAGAAGTTGAACATACATTTAAACATTAAAACATGAAGGGACAACACATTAAGACATACAGACATGGTACAAGTTTATAACCCGGGGAGAATCTCTCCAGAGATCTGTTGTCACACTATTCTGCCCTAGTCGGATAAGGGAGCTTTGTTTAAAGACTATGGTTACGTGCGTCAATCTGGGGCCTGTTCTTCGGCTATGACAACAAGACCAAGCTCTCCCCTAAACATTGCCCTGATGGAAGGACGCCGGCCTTGCAGAGATGCTTTACTAGAATAACATCAGTTTAGGAGCTTTATGGTCAGATCTTTCAACTAGACATTAAGAGCAAGGTAATTAAGCTAAAACATGAAATTCCTTGAAAGTATTATGTATTCTGACCAGCCTTCTCAAAAGATAAATATTAAAAATAGGGATATTCACTCAGATAACCTATTCATGAGTGCACTGCCTTTCTCTAACCTGAAAAAATGTTTTTAAATTATTATTCTGTTTGGTATAATTAACCATTTTTCTTCTTTTTTCCCCTTCAGGCCATTGTTTTTTCTTCTGCCACTTGTATAAATATGAAAGTGAGAAATAAAACATTATTTAAAAAAGACGAAAAGAGGCTACATATGTCTGTAGGATGTACAGTGTGTGTATCTCAAGCTTCTCTTACCTGCATAAACAAAAAATGACATAACAGCTGCTGAGACCCAACATGTCCACTGGGTCACGGTTGTACAAGAATGAAATCTTGCTCCTAAATGCACATTTACAACCTTTTCTTTTTTTTGTAGATTTTACCTTTAACTCAGATGCAAGTGGAGGGGGAGCTGGATCTGGTGGAGGTGGAGACCGAGGAAGCTCATTGGACCAGGATAGTCTAGGTGGGAGTGTGGCATGTGAAGAACAGGAAGTTGCCAGTTTGACAACACTTCACATTGACTCGGAGACCAGCAGCCTCAGCCACACTGTGACCGTTACTGGTATGTACATATGAAGTCAACTATTCTAAACTTCATCAGCAGGACCAGCAACACACAGCGGCTTTTGTGTTTTCTCTTCTCTCTGTGTGCGCCCTCTTGTCTAGGTTCTGAGAGTGCCTCGCCCATGCATTCCCTTGGGGGCTCCCGTTCCCAGACACCCTCTCCTGCTACACTCACAGCAGAACACACTACTCACTCACACACACACTTACAGCTGGACCAGAAACTGCACAACTCGGTCTTGCAGACCCCTGATGATCTGGGTAATCCTCCTGCACAAATGTAAAAAATAAGAGGGTTGATGCAGTTATCAACGCTTTCTTTTTCTTCCCTTATGCCTAATGAGACAAGAATCCCTTATTGATTTATTGATTGATTCTAGAAACAAGCGAGTTTCCCAGCGAGGACTGCAGTGTGATGGCAGGTGGTTCTCTAACTGGATGGCATGCGGATGTTGCCACGGTAATGTGGCGGAGGATGCTAGGTATCCTGGGGGATGTTAACTGCATCAAGGATCCAGAGATCCACGCTCAGGTCTTTGACTACTTGTGTGAATTGTGGCAAAATTTAGCTAAGGTGAGTTCTGATGAGTACAGTTACTAACTAGTTATGTCTACAGATGTTCTTCAATGTTTATGCAGGTAAACATGGATGTTTTTATTTTCAGATCAGAGATAATTTGGGCATTTCCCTCGACAACCAGTCGTCTCCGCCACCTCCTGTTCTGATCCCTCCGCTGAGAATCCTCACTCCTTGGCTATTTAAGGTAAATATAATTGTGAAGTCTTTAAAAAGTATAACATTAGGCGTTATCACTCAGTAATACCCATTTTTTGTGTGTCTGGCTCGTGCCTCAAATGTTTTCTCTCAATAGGCCACCATGTTGACAGAACGTTACAAACAGGGGAAGCTTCACGCCTACAAACTGATCTGCAGGATCATGAAGAGACGACAAGATGTTTCACCAAACTCCGACTTTCTCACACACTTCTACAATATTATGCACCAAGGACTCCTTCACCAAGACCAGGTGTGTGTGTGTGCACAGGTGGCATATAAAATTACACAAATAAAGATGAATGAACAAACTTATTGTTTAGGTTTAACATATAGCAAATATTTTCAATTTTCACTTAAAAATCTAGATAAAATAGGTTTTAATTGAAGCCTCTATTCATTTTAGTTACGAGTATTGATATGCAAAATATTTGTTTTTAAGTTAATGTATAAACTCATTGGCATAAAATGATGGTGCATTGATTTAAAAAAAAAGTGCCTCTTCTGCAGGATATTGTGAACACAATCATCAAGCACTGCAGTCCGAAGTTCTTCAGCATCGGCCTACCAGGAGCCACCATGCTCATCCTGGACTTTATCATCGCATCTTCCAGAGTCACCGCCTGCTCATCACTCAATGTAAGAAACACTCTTGTAAGTTTTACCACGAATTTTTGAAATACTGAAATAATGTGAACTATCTTTGTGCGGCGCCACAAGTTGACTCTTTTGTTTCATTGTCATTTTGTGTTTTTTTTAAACCACCTTCTCTCCTTTTCTTTTCTCTAAGGCTCCAAGAGTGGAGGCCCAGATCCTTCTCGGATCCCTGGTGTGTTTCCCCAACTTGTACGGGGAGCTTCCAGCCCTCCATCCCACCACGGCTGACATGGTTCTAACCAAGTTTCCTGATGTCAAGGTAGATGGAAGTAATATTACTAGTTAATGTCTCGGTTACAGCTCACGATGCTGGTGTGCTGTATCAGTATTTTTGGCCCAGTTTTTGCAGACTGGATCTGCTTTCCATGGACTCTTTCCGAGGCTTTTCTAAGTTGTTGACCAACTTGTGATCTGTGTAAATCACAGTGAAATGTGGATGAGTAAAAAAAAACATGCTTTAATACTAGAGGCTGAAAAAAACTATTTACTTTGTGTGTAATCCAGGTCAGTTACTGATGTCTGCTGTCAATAAGGTTTCTCAGAACAAAAGTAATAGGTTAATGTCTCATCAGCTATTCTTCAAACAGCTTGGTGCTGTGGGAGTAATGTTGTTTTTGTTGTTGTTGCTGTGTAAACAGTTAATGCCATGCGTGGCAGCACCTCAGGCTTGCTCACTGGTTTCTTGCGAGGGAGAAACTTGTTTTGAATCACTAAGCAGCCGTTAACACTGACAGAAGACCAGTGATTTTATCTGAACTGGAATGGTGTCCACACGGGGTGAAGCGTATGTCCGTAGGATATACAGTGTGTTACGTTCTCTCATTCTTATTCCTGGCATGAGTTTCTTTTATTTATCTGAATGCTTAAATACAGCTGATGTAGAAGTTGAGAGACTTCAACAAGAGATCATGAAGTGTTCAGTTATTTGTGCAGCTATTTTTTAATTAATAATGTACATTTTTATTTTATAGGAGCACATCATCAAAACCATCCTGACCTCTGCCAGAGATGAACCCTCTGCTCCAGCTCGGTAAGTTTTGTTTTTGATCCACTAAAAATATTTCAAACAGCCCTCCATTAAGTGCTGCAGAAACATAAATAAACATTAAGCTACCTTTTAGCTCTGATTACAGCACACTGCTTCTACAATTTAGCATTTATTTACCTCCAAGATCTCAGTCTTTAGAAAGCTAAGTTTTATCCAATGCATCCCAAAGATTTTTTAATGGGGCTGCTGGACAAATATGTGTGTAAATATAAAGTTTCTTGGTTGCTGAACTGTTGTTTTTGAACAAACGAAGCAACCACAGATCATTTGCTTGGCTAAATCCAGGTAGTGACAGATTTTTTATGTATGTCACAGGGGCACTATAAAATTATTTGCTGTGATGCCATGTTTGATTGGACTGAATCATAAAAGTGTATTTAAATAAACTATTATTGTGTATTTATGAGCCAACTTATCAAGTTTTTTTTAATGTAAGAGTACAAAATCTAGCATCTGTGCTAATTGCCATATGTGTGTTTTGTAATCATGAGTAGTTTTTTTTTCTACATAGTTTCCCTACAACTCTTACAACATCTTCAGTGCAGATGTTTATCACTGTTTGCTCACCCTGCTCTTGTGTTGTTAGGTGTGTTGCTCTGTGTAGTCTGGGTATCTGGTTGTGCGAAGAGTTGGCTTGTGGGACTCAACATCCGCAAATTAAAGATGCACTCAATGTCGTCTGTGTTACCCTGAAGGTAAGTCGGCTGTAAATCTACATTAAGTTTTCACATTTCCAACTTCCAATAACTTTTTTAAAACTACGAACCAGTGAGGGTCCACTCCCACCAGAGTAGTCCACTAGACTCTGCAGTTGGGGACTCTGTTCAGTTGTGGAGTGCAACATTCTTACCCCCCAAACAAGCTTTTTTTTTCATCGCAGAAAGCTTAGCTATTAAATGACTTATTCCAAAGAATTGTTCTATGAAGAATGACTAAAGAAAGCAGACTTTCTGAGAAAACAGAGTAAGATTCAAATCAAAAGGGCTGGTGGATTTGCACCCCAAGATTTTACTGTCAAACCAGATAATTAGCATCAGTAATTAAAATTGTGGCACTATTAGTGTTTTACATGTAAAAAATCATTTTGTACTGTCCAAATAAAAAGGCCAAAAGGTTCATATCAACAAACAGATTAAGGCACTTTAACTGAAACACTGAAGTCATTTCAGATGGTGCAAAGAAACCAATTAAAAAGTAATAAAAGGCAGCAACAAATGGTAAAAACTTTAAACCTATCTTGTTTTTAATTATTTAATTAAATGTATGATTTTTGGTCTTTTTTTTAATTCTTCTTTACAACATCTGTAATGCTTTTGATGTTTTTTTATAAAGCATTTTAAATATCTTGTAAATGAAAGGTGCTGTATAAATAGACTTGCCTTGCCTTAAGATCTGTTGCATTAGAGTCTGATGTGCATGAGAAAATACATGGTTCTAACATAAATTTAAACGATAAGCACATATACGACATAAGAGAGTGTGCAGACATTTACTCTGAACTTCTTCTTGCTGTTCATGTACATGCAGTTAACAGCAGAAGATGTGAGCGCTTCAAGAAGAATAGCTACAACAGATGGGCTTCTTCTCGTTTTGTACTGATATTTAATACTACCAGCACATAACACACTTATCTACAAATAAGAATTAGAGTTGAAAACAGCATACAGGAAGCATAAAAATTAAAGTGCAGCTGTTACAAGCATGCAAATGGGGCATCGAGAGGATGAGCTGTTGCTAGATGTTAGCTGAGTTAAGAACAGATGAGTAAAAGGAAATATAATGCAGGTCATTAATAACAACAATATGCAATATTGTGCGTAATGCAATATGTCCATTGGGATTTTTTCTGAATTGAGAATTATTCTACATTCATTTTGCAGACGCTTTTATCCAAAGCAACTTGCATCCCATAAGTGATCAATTAACCATAGAAAGTAACCTAACAGGCATGTCATGGGGGTGGGTGGAAGCTGGGACATACACAGGAAAAACATGCAGACTGTGCACAGAAAGGTCACTGTTCATACCTCAGACGAGGCTCGAACCAGCGGCCTTTTTGCTGTGAACCACTATCCACCGTGCTGCCTAAGCTTTCCAAATAAACCTACATAAAATCTATACTTTATTATATCTTAAAAAACTCATGTAGATCCGAAGAGCTTTGGTTTTAAAAATGTAGTTATGTGTTTTTATATAGCAGTAAAATACAGACTTGATATTGATTTGATTAGATTATGGCTCATGTTTAACATGGTTGGTCTCAAGCAACCAACAGACAATAGAAAATGTTGTTGGAGGCCATTGTTGGTATTGGTGACATTGCCGCGGTTGTTATTGTCTGTTTTAGGCAACTAGACTGGGAGTCCTGTGGATCAAATAATACTGTCCAGCATTTACTGTCTTATCTATGGCCAAGTGGCTCTAGATGGACACAAACACACACACACACTCATACACACATACCTTTTCAACCTTGGAATCCTAGCTGGTGTATCGGCAGCCAATGGCCTGCTAAGACATCGCAGCAACACACAGACTCGCTCCTGGGAGCAAACCTTGGACTGTAAATATGTTTGGTCCTCCTTGTGATAGGAGACTAATCCAAGGGGAATGCTGCAAGCTGACTTTTCTACACACTCTTACATATATACATATACACACACTTTAAATCTCTTGCCTTCTTGGCCGCAGCCAGTAGTCTCAGCCATGGGCTCTGTGACATGTACACACAAACATACACACATACACAAAGCTTGAGGGATTGTCATTTTTCCATGCAGAGCCACTTCCTCCTGCTGGCCACCTTGTCTTCCATCCCTTTCATCCATAAGCATTTTTTGTTTTCAGGCGATGGTCCACTTTGGAGCTTGATTAATGTGTAAATCCTAGTTCTCCCTATTAAACAGGGTTTTATTGTGCAGATGACACTCTCTGCATATTAAATATATAATGGATCTCTTAAATATTAAAATGAATTGTTAAAAATGTATTTCTCTGTATGTTTCTTCACATTAGAGCTTTCAGATTAGAGTTCTCACTCCATTATTATTCTTTACTCAAGTATAGGAGCAGTTGTCTGTAGAATAAAAATGTATTATATTTGAGAAGATTATTGTGTTTTTACTAATACAAGATAACTTTATGTAAACGCCAAATCAAGCTTAGAAATGAATAATAATAATAATCACAAATTATACCAGTTGATGGTTTTAGGTTGATTTTTAACAACTTGTAAAATAAATCTGTTACAAAAATAAGAAAAATAATTTGTGGATGTGAAGAAATTATTTGTGGCCATGGAAAATGGGGGTGGGGGGGGGGGGACTGGATAAATTACTAACAAGTTTTTATCCTTTCTGTAAATCAAACTGATTGGTGATAACTCAGCCACACATGAAACTGTCCAATTAGAGGCCAGATTGTTTTGTTTGCTTCACATTTGTAGTTATTATACTTCCTTTTCCCCATGCCTTTAATGTTTTGTGTAAAGCACTGTGAAATTAACTTCAATGCTGTTGTGTAACTTTTATCTTCTAGTACCCAAATAAGAATGTAGCACTGGTGGCATCGGACATCCTTCATCTCCTGATCAATTACGTGGATCATCTTCAGAAATTCCCCCCTGATACTCCAAAGAAAATTGTAGAGGTGAGACATGAATTTCTCTGTTTACACAAAGTTCCTTCAATTGTGTCAAATAATTTGATTAATTTGTTGTTTGATAACTCGGCTATGTCTTGTAATGTGAGAATGGTTGGAAACATCTTGTGCAAAGTCAAACCTTATAGGAAAATATTATTCGTATGATTACAAGAGAATCTAATGCAGTTCATGGAATCATGGTCATAAATATCAATCATGCAATTACTTTGATCGTAGACGTTCCAACTGACTTGATAAGCAGTATGCGTCTCTTTCTGTAGATGTCTATCACCTGGAGCTGTGTGTGTCCGTTATTGAGTGCAAACTCCAAGAGGGATTTTTTAAAACTTATTCAGTGTTTATTTGTATAAACTACTTTTTTTTTTAGATTTTGATTGCCACCATCACACATTTGCTGCCAAGTACTGAGTCATCGCCTCATGAGTTGGATAAGAGGGTAATTTATCCAAGACAAAAAAGAACACATGTTCTCAACTTTAAAAACTTTGTGCATAAAGAGTAAAGGTGTGCGTGTGTGTGTGTGTGTGTGTGTGTGTTTCAGCTGGTAGTGTCCCTGCTGTTGTGTCTCTTGGATTGGGTGATGGCGCTGCCTCCAAAGACTCTTCTCCAGCCTGTGCAAACACAAAGCCCCCCCGACAAGGACCAACCTACGAAGACTCTGCTCAGCTGTATTTACAAGGTATACAGATTATGCTTTTTACTATTCATCCCAGTCAGGATAATGTAGTTTTTGCAGCAGCATTAAGAAACCTGAAAAGTATGAGAATAAACTTTAACTGTATGATACAAAAATGATAATAAACAAAATATCCAGATGAAAAATGGGAAAGAAAAAGAATACAATTTATGTTTTACAATTTACAAATAAATATTGAGATAAAATAAATAAGTAAAGGAAAATGTGTCAGTCCAGTGAAGTGTTTTTTCTGTAAATAATGCCTCCAGGTTTTACATGGTTGCGTGTATGGAGCGCAGTCCTTCAGCAGTCCCAAGTATTTCCCACTGCAGCTGTCGGACCTGTCGAGTCCAGACTACGACCCGTTCCTGCCATTAGAGAGCCTTCGAGAACCAGAACCTCTTCACAGTCCAGACTCTGAGCGCTCCAGCAAGCTACAGCCGGTCACTGAAGGTAATCTAACCGATACCGCAGACGACACAGTGTAGGAAGCTTCTCTGCAACCAGCCGTGTTATCTAACCGTATACGTGGATGCATTGAAACTGACACTTAAACACACAAAATCTCTGCACATTGTGACCCAGACGGTAAGTGTGTGTATGGACACCTGTCTGGAGCCGTGTGAGAGCCTGCATTGTCCCCTGCTGGGATCCACCAGGGCTCAAATAGTAGTGTAATGACTGGGGCACCCTCATTGAGCATGCTTCTCCATTTTCCCTTCTCCTCTCCTTTTTCTCCTCTCATGTCTACAAATATCCGTTAACTTAATTAAAATTTTATCTTTGCCTTTCTATTTTCTGTCAAGTATTTTTGTTTCCTCCCCTCTTGAGGCCTGACTGAGGTTTATGGAGTCACTGAGAATGTCTGATCAATACATATCTGCACTCAGCGCTCAACCTGTCAATAAGAAGTTGTTGGGAAGTGTGTGTGCGCCACTGAGTGTGTAATCATGTTGATTAACTAGGATTTGCTGACAGCGCAGTGTGTGATGGCATTGGCTTCTACTCAGCATGACGTTTAAGCTGAAAGTGTTGCCGTAACTTTGAACAAAAGTAATTAGTCATAAAATCAATACTTAGATCTACAGCAAAGCGGTGTGTTTGGTAGTTTTTCTGTTTAAATTTAAATAACCTCTGAAATAATACACACAGTTGTTTTTAAAAAAAGTTAATTTTCATATTAATGTTGTATTTTTGATAATAAACACTCTTGTCTACAACTATTGACAATAAAGAAGTGTAGTTTAGAGTTTTAGAGGTTTAGTTTTTACTTTTTTTATAGTAAAAAAGGTTTTAAAATAATAGACTTTTACAACGTCTTCTTTAAATATATTTTTCTTGACTTTATCCATTTTAGCAGCGGAAAATTAAATCAAATGTTTATCATCTCATCATCCTGTTTTCTCTCTGCAGTTCGTAGCCGCATTCAGCAAGGCCTGGTTTCCATAGCAGCCAGAACGGTAATTACCCACCTTGTCAACCATCTAGGGCATTATCCAATGTCCGGAGGGCCAGCCACTCTGTCCAGTCAGGTACAGTTATCTTTAAATCATGATGGCATAAATGCAGCATTTACTTTTATTATAAAGGTACGAATCCCAGAAAATGTCGAAATGAGACCATCTTTGTTTTGCAGGTGTGTGAAAACCAGGACAACCCATTCTACGAGAACGCTGATCTGGGACCAGAACTTTTCCAGTCACCCAACCTGCAGTTTCTGGTTCTGAATGGCTCCACGCTCCTCTCAGTGCTGCAGGTGACTACAGCGTTCGGGTGATGTTCATTCTTCATGTGCAGATATAGAAATGTTTTGCATTATCTCAGCTTGTTTCAGGAAACACGTGCATCCTTTTGTTTTAACTACGGTTTAAAGCAAGGGCGTCCAAAGTCTGTCCTCCAGGGCCGCTGTCCTGCAGCTCTGGGATGTTTCTAGCTGCAGCACACATGTATCAGATTGGTGGAAATGTTGGGAGGGGACAACTAAAACCTGCTGCATTGTGACCACCTGTTTTAAAGGAACACCAGGCAACTGTTGCATCTCTAATTGTCGCTGCAGACTGATGAACCTCTAAAGTTGTCAACATAATATGGTGTTTATTTTTATTATTAGGTTGCAGCTTTTTTTTGTTTGATCAAAAAAACTCAAACAAATAATTTATATTAGCATCACCTCTTTTTATGTTCATACACATACACAAGATTAATATATAATCTGACTTAATGGGACCGATGCTAGTAAGCTCACACTGTTTTTTTGTTTTGTTTGTTTTTTTTTATTGTTGTTTTTTAAAGAGTAATAACCAACAGGCCTTATTTACATTCTCTGTAAGGCTTTCCATCTCTGATGGAGTCACAGAGAAGCTATCAGCGAATGATCATAAGATTGCTCCAAATTTAGCAGCAGCTAATTTGACCATGTAGATGTGGCAGCTGACTACCCTACTGCATTATGTTCAGTGAGCAATAAAATAGAATTAAAGATAAAGTAACAACCAGTAGATTAGTGTGTGTGTGGGGGGGTATCTGCATGACATTCAATCATTTTTAAACCATTCGTTCTCTTGTAATGTTAATATGCGAGTCCTGGTAAAAACTACATTTCAGACAACTGACACATGGATCATGATCTTTTTCTGGAAGTCATTTAAATGACATTAGTTTAAAAAGTTTCTTAAAAGCGACTACTCCAGTATTCTGTTGCATTAAAATTAAAAGCAATGTCGTCATTGTTCAAATATCCAGATGTTCATCTCACAAATAGATCAAACCAAGCAGCAACCTACGGCGGTTAAAAGCTTATGTTTACCTTCATGACAACTGTGAGGGCGGTGAATTTTTTAATCTGCGTAAACTTTATTTAATTTTGAAACTCTGTGCATTTAGGGGGTGTCTTTTTGTTTGACAGGTATCTGATATCTGCCAACATAGTAGCACACACAAGTGTAGCACATACGCTAATTCTAGCTGGGTAGCAGCACGCCTTAATTTTAGCTGTCCTACCTCCATTAGCCGGTTAGCTCAGAGTTAGTTCAACTAGGTCTTAGTTACTGACAGCTCAGTTTTTTGTAGATGTCAATCATCCAGCCCCATACTCACAGCCCCCCTCAAAATCCCACCTCTTTGTCCGTTTTTGTATTTTCTGGGTGCAACGACACTTGTGAAGCTGCAAAGATGGCGACAGTAGGAGTCTA
The DNA here is from genome assembly GCA_037177515.1 of Pseudomugil tenellus. NCBI lineage: Eukaryota > Metazoa > Chordata > Actinopteri > Atheriniformes > Pseudomugilidae > Pseudomugil > Pseudomugil tenellus. The sequence goes on from JBAMHX010000022.1 coordinate 5,709,432, forward strand.
TGGCTGTGTCTGAATGTCCACACTATTCCCAAACCCCACCTTTACTACTCAGGATAGACTATATAGTTCTCTCACTCTATTAGCAATTCAGACACAAAGCTCTCTATTTTCTCCTTGTTGCACATCATGTGACTACCAGCTGTCACTACGGCAACTAAAGTTCTTTAAGATGTTCTAATCCAATCCAAACTGATGCAAAAGTGTTTTATATCCTTATTTTGTATTTTATTCTTTCTTTATTGCATATCAATTCAATAAAAAGGTAAATATAAATGATATATAGTTTTTCATTAACCTGCTCTGATGTTTGTGTCACTTGTGCCATGGTAAGCTCCGGCCCGCAATGCATTGTGGTCTATATTGACCTGTCTAATGATCATCAATGCTCACTACTTTTCAAGATGTATTGTGGGTAATATTGAGTGCACTACTGGACCCTCCAGCACCTGTAGAAAATGGCCACTATAAACAGCACCATGTAGTAAAAAATATGGACATTAGGACACAGCCTATGATTATAATCGTTTGTCAAATACGCTGGGGTGAAGCCACAACATGAAGAACTACACCTGGATTTAATCAGACGGAGCCTTTAAATCTTTTTTCATTTATTCTATTTTTTACTTTTTAAAGTAAAAAGACCTTAAAAATGAACATCTACCAAGGTAAATATGTTCATGATTTTCAGTGCAAATAAATTACAAAGCAGCATTAACACCAACAAAACAAGGCATGTGCTGTCGGAAGCAATGCTCCAAATCTCCCATTTCCCAATCCTCAAATAGACACAATACAATAAAATAAAGCCGCGCGTGTTCAGTCACAAAGCTCCACCTGGTGTCCAAACTTTGAACCAGCCTGGTATGACATCAGGACAGGATGAATCCTGAGGTCATAACCTTTTATTTGCACTTGATATCAGGTCAGTGAGACAAATAGTTCCAGAAATATAGCCAAAAATTTCATTTCTCGCCAATAAACCCCACCTGATGGGGAAACCATAAATCCGATAATCGTGAAATTTGATACAGATTGTCCTCTTGGGGACTTAAACAGGTACACTGAGTATCACAATCCAATTGTAAATAGTTCCAGAGTTGTAGGCAACAAATGTGATTTTTCGTGAAGAACGTGTCACCCATTAAGGAAACCATAAATCCCAAAATGGTGAAATAGGTACACAGAGTATCAAATTCCAATTGTTAAAACTTTTTGCGTTATCGCACTCACACAAAGGATGTCTGCCGGCGGCGGCTGTGATGAAACCATTATATCCATAGCACTCCGCGTCCGGGGATATAACTAATCACTACCTTCACAATTAGCCAATTATAAAGTTCAAGCACACCAACCAAGGATGAGCAAAGCTCCACACCTTGCTGACGTATCCTACGTATAAGGTGTGAAGCAGTTAAGCTTATCGGCTCTCAACTAAAGGTAATCTGACCTACTAACTGCCAATCTATCTTGCTTGTGGATCCCTGGTTCTACAGTTAGTTGAACACAATCCTCACATACCTACTGTTACTGCAGCTGTTTTACCAGTTTCTTGCACGCTAACTGTGTCCTTTGAGGGGAAACGCTCTGGGCAAGAGCAAACATTCTATGCTGCCGGCAACCATCAGGTCAGCGCAACACCTTCTAACCATTTAACCAATATCTACTCAGGTGTGATGTCATCTTTTCTTTTGTAAACAACAGGATTAAAGAACTGAAAAAGCTCCATGATGACATTTTCATATGACGTTAACAATTTCTCTTTTGTTTTCTAAATAGTTTTGATATCTGCAAATTATAACTATCAGTAAAGAAATAAGTTCTGAGCTTAAAAACTGTATAATCGGGTTGTGTTAAACATGCTAACGATGAGTATCTGGTAACTTTTTTTAGCATTTATAGTAAAGCATTATCTCATGTCCCTGTGTTCCAGATCCGATCAGAGTCTGGTGTGCCAGGAGGTGGAATGACAGCTGGACTGTCCTCTGCTCCTGCTTGTGTACGTGTCATCATCCGAGATGTAGCTGGGAAACACTCCTGGGACTCTGCTGTTCTCTACGGCCCTCCACTGTGCACTCCAAACAGTCCAGCACACACACTTTTAACCCACGCACAGTCCCATCACAGCACGAATCTTCATTTACACACCCCACCAGGAGGTCCACCAAAGAAGAAGGGAGTGAAACGAGAAGGTAGTGAGGAAGAGGAGACAGGGGCAGAGGAAGAGGATGGAGGAATAGATTCTGGCAGCCAAGAGTTTCAGGGAGAAGCGGAGGTGGAAGGAGAGGAGAGGAAAGCAAGTGAGAAGGAAAAGTCAGAACAAAGAGAAGCTGGAGATGGTGGGGAAGCAGAAGAAGAGGAGCAGCAGAGAGAGGAGGAGAGGAATGAGCATCAAATGGAGGGGGAGTCAAGCTTAGAACAGCATCTGGCTCCACCACTGGCTAAACGGATGTGTCGAGAGGCGGTGCCTGCTTGGGATTCACTGAGAGAGGGAGACGATGCACTGGATGAAATGCTGCAGTATCTGGGATACTCAAGTCCTGAGTGTCTGCAGAGAGCAGGTACACATTTTAATCACGCTCATAAACTCCATTTAATATTCAGCACATGCAAGGTGAAAATAATGTGAAACGTATCATTGAAACTGAGTGTGATAGCGTTGAGCCTTCACTGACCAACAGAACTGTGTTCCATTAAATCTATGAAAACTTCCTCGCTTGGATCTTGTAGCAGCTGATCAGAACTTCTGAAGATGCACAAACACTCTGACCGGCACAGTTTACAACTAATTAACTCCTCTTGGATGTTGCAGGGATGCCTCTCAACATCCCAGCTCCTCCCCCAACATGTGTTTCAGAGAAGCAGGAGAACGATGTGATCAACGCCATCCTGAAACAGAGTGCTGCTGAGCGAGAGTTCGTCTTCCATGTACGTAATGCGTTTAATCTCTATGAGAGGAAGGAAATTGTACTGATAAAGAAATTCATTTTGTAATATAATATTTTTTATTTTTCTTTAAAACATTTACACCACGGTTCAGGTGAATACTCTCTTCTGATTGGCTGATAGGTGTACATTATTTTCATATAATGGACACCTGTAAAAGTCAAATAGCTTCATTGTTCTAAATTAGTGCGCTGGCGAGGCAACGGTTAAATAATTTCACTTCTCTCTGGTGCAGCTGACTGAGCTGCAGGTTCTGAGGGCAGAGTGAGTTACTGTGGCAACTTTTTTACAGCATTACGACGGACATTAAACAGTCCACTCAAGTGCTTCTTGTGAGAAACTTATGATTTTAACGGTAAAAAACAACATAATCGTATTAATGATTGTCATAAAGAGTTGCATTTCTCACTGCGGTTCAATGCGCAGCTATATTTAAGCCACGAGTGATGATTCACTGTACATCTATCAGTGCTTTCAGACAAACATCATTCTAGTTCTGGTTCTGGTGTAAGCCGTCTCACGTTTACACTAGTTTAACCAGAACCAGAGCAGGAAGACCTCACTCTGTGTCACTAAAAAAACATCTTGGAGATCTGGTCATGAAAGTTGATGGTTAAGCCGTCCGTCTTCATTTTTGCCTCTGATTTTCTGAACCAAATATTAAGACAACTGCTAGAATTTCATGTAACCGTAGCTATTTATAACCACTTACATTAAAATTAATACATTAAATATGTTATTCAATTAAAATTATTTATTCCAGAGCTGCACATGATGTCAGGGGTCCAACTCTGGTTTTAATATTTCCCTGCAGCAACACACTTGACCCAAATCAATGTCTCTTAAATAAGCAGGTGCAGAAAATGACAACGTGTTGTTAAACTGTCATTTGAATCGGGTGTGTTGTACCAGGTAAGCACTAGAACCTGCTGGATGGGCGCTCTCGAGGGGTGGAGTTGGTGACCTCTGCATTAGGCGTCACGGAAAAAAACCTTGACACAACACATCTGATGAAGTCATGGTGACTCCCCAGATGTTTCCAACAAAGTCATTTAATTAGTCTTCTCAGTTACAGTATCTTTGATGTCCCAGATTCTCACAAATTAATTTCCTGAGGAGATTGCTGGAAGATGGGCTCGTTTTTATTTAAAAATGCCATTTTTTTATTTAAAGTCTGGGCATTAAGAAATTTCCTAATTTTATTCTTGTAGATTTACGCTTGGTGTGATTATTTCTCCTACTGCTTTACCAGCAGCCAGTTGCTCTTGTTTTCTATAGATAAGTTATCAGATTTATATTTCTTTGCATTTGTTCTGAAGGTCTCTTTAGATTTAGTTATGCATATAGACGCGCTGATTTAGGCTGGTTGCACCTCAGAATAGTCATTTGGCTGTACTGGAAACTTGAATTTCCCTTCGGGGATTAATAAAGTATTAATTATTATTATCATTATTATTATTGTTATTATTATATCAGCAATGCTCTAGATAAGTCCCATCCTCAAGATCTACTATCGTGCAACTGTTCTCCAACACACCTGATTCGAATGAATGGCTGGTTAGCAGGCCTCTGCGGAGCTGATTGACCCGTGTGTGAGGAAATTCATCTATGGTGATGGAAGTGTTGCATCTCAAATTGCAGGATGATACATGTTGAGGACAAGACTTGGGCAACTCCAGTAAAATTAGTTCAGTTTGTGGAAATAAATAATTTATAATCTTTTTGATCACATTGACAAAGTAATGTGAATTTTTCCATCTTGTTTCCAGATTTAATACACTAAACTGAATTGAATTAATGTTTCAGAGAGGAGAGGAGTTGAACATGAGAGCAGTGCAGCAAGCTGAACCAGATACTCAGACACCCCAGTCCGCCTTTTACTATTGCAGACTGCTCATCAACATCCTGGGACTCAACTCCTGGGAGAAGAGGTAACACACACGAGCATAAAAAAATAATTGCATCAGATTTTATTTGTTGCATATGAAAATGTTGCAGTTTATGCAAATTAATCTGAGATCCTCCATGTTTGTGGTTTGCCTTTCTGCATGTGTTTGCTCTAAATGTTGCCCGCAAAATCAAGCTGAGCAGCAACCCACACATCTGTCTTTACAGTGACTGCAAAATTTTAGTCAAACTAAGTTGATTATTCTTGTTTTTTTCTGGATTTTAGATGTAGCTACTAAGGGGTTTTATTTGGACAAAGAGTTTCTATTAAACGGGTGCTTTTGTGTGTGTTTGTTGCTGTGAGGCCTGTATGGGATGTCCTTTATGATTCCTCCTTTTTTATGTCTTCTATAGAACAAATGAAACACTTGCTCAATGCAAATGGAAAAAAAAACAAACTACTGATCATTAGAAGCCATGTTGTCCCCATTCAGTTGTTGCATCATCTCATCTTCTCAATGACTCGGAGCTTACAGACAAAATGTCAGGGTATCTTTTAAAACAGACCCGGCCAGCTAATGGACACTCATCACTCTTTATACTTCAGCCAGGGAATCGCACTTTCTTTATTCAGCCCACACAATGGACTTCCTAACACGCCGCGCTTGTGTGTGCGTATATGTGTGTGAAGGTGTGTGGGATAATGAGTATCGTGCTCTATTGATCAAACTCGACCCATTTAGGCTTAGAATAAAAGGCAGTAGTTGAAGAGCCTGATTGAGGGTGCTCTTGCAAATAAGAAAACGGGATGAATGAGACACATGTAAATGCAGGGAGAAATAATAACATTAGTAAAAGAAAAAAGGTGGAAGAAAATGGAGGTGGGAAGTGAAGGCTCTAGATGCTTAGATGCAAAGGGAATTAAAGACGACAGATGGATAAGAGTGAAAGAAAAGAAGAAATTGTCTAATCATCTGTTTTTGTCCCCTTATGTCTCTCCAGGTATTCATATGGGGCATTACAGACACTAAGATACTGACAGTCACCCATGTATCTACACGTGTGTCCCCCTTTTATGCTTTTCCTTATAATCCAGGGTGTAAATGGAATCTTTGAGAGCAGAGAATGAGGCCATTACCAAGTATCAGTTTAATAAAGAGCAAATTGCTCTCTCTCTCCCTCTTTATCTCCTGCACTCACTCTCTCTCCTTTTTCTAAGAGTGAAAAGAATGACATGTTATTATCAGTCCACTCCAAGCTTCACTGTTCGAGTCCTGGTTTTATATCAGCAGTGCAGAGGTTGATGGCAGCTCATTGGCACATTTTTAGCAGCATCTGGACAAGTTACTCTGAAAGATGGGCTCGTTTTTATTTAAAAATGCCATTTTTTTATTTAAAGTCTGGACATTAAGAAAGTTATGGTTACTTTGAGATGTTGCTACATCTGGCCGTCATAAAACAAAGTAATGTGCATTATTAGAGTTGAATCTGATGTTTTAATATGCTCATCCAATCACTGAGAAACTTTTGTCATTTATTTAGCCACAATTTGTCAGCTTCATATGCTTGTAATCATGTTAGAAACTTTATTAAAGTCACACTTGCACATTTTGGTAATATGTATACCTTATAATATGTATACTATACACATAATGGGACTGAAAAAAAATATATATTCAGATCTGGTTAATTTAATTTTAACACATTTATGACAAATGGATAAAAGTTTATACTAAAAAAAATAATGTAGAAATAAATACATAATAATAGCAAACACATACAAATTTAGGAAATCATTTGAATCATTAAAATAAAATATGAGATTGAAGGTGGTTTGGAACGGATCGCACAGTAGCTCCTCAGTTCACTAACCGGTAGGTTATTTTCCAAAACAGGACAGTGGCATGGATCTGTCACAATTCTGACCTTTATTATTATCACTACTCTTATTATTGTTGTTATTATTATTATTATTGTTATTATTACTCTTATTATTACTATTTTAACATAAAATGTTTTCTGCTGGAAACAGAACATTATAATAACATTTATATTTGTATAAGGCGCTTTATTCCTACTTTAATATTAAATTATCTTTGTACTGAGAGAAAACTTAGAACATGAAACATATATCTGATCCTTGTTTTTAATCACTGGGATCAAATAAATATAGTCTTTAACAATTTTCCTTTATTTTAGGTTAAAAAAAATCAATTAGGTTTTTCTGTAATTTGCTCAGTACCGCACATAGTACATTCTGTATATATAAATGCTATGTAATCGTGTTTAGCTGCATCACTAAAACCGTTAACTTAAAACGTTCTTTCTGAAAGTTAGATTTTCATTTCAGCTCTTCCTTCCAGGTTGAATATACTTGATTTAACTGTTTCAGTCTCTTCTGATTCTGATTAGTATATTTTGCTTTTCAAAAGCTGCAGAGACCTGCTGCAATTAATTTAGTCCTTGCTGAGACTTTTTCATCATGCTTTATGCCTCGAGTAAGAATGTTTTATTTCAAAGTTTATACTTCTGTCAGCAACTTTTGAGATATTTTGAGAACTTTTTTAGTTAAAAAATATTTTATTTTTAAAAAAATTTATAATACAATAATAACTAAATAAGAGTTTTGTTCTTGAGGCTGATGGCTGCTGGAAGCAAAGATCCTGTTTTGTTTTTTGTCTTCTTCTTTTGCACCGTGAATAAAGTTTTGTTTTTATTTAGCTTTTTTTTTTTAAATCCAAAAATAACTGATTAGAAAAAATGTCTCTCCTGGTCCAGAACTCCTCGCCTGTGAACACATTATTCCTGTTAATCACTCCTTTCATTGGCTGCCTGTTTTATTTCAGAATCAAAGTTTAACTTTAAGCTTTTAAATGTTTAAATGGTCTGGCACCTCTGTATCTTTCCGAGCTCCTCCACCTTCACCGTTCTGGTAGAGACGGAGCCCCTAAACTCTGGAATGATCTCACACTTTTCTTTAAGTGATTTTAAATTCCTTAGAAACTCATCTCTTCACGCTGGCTTTTAACTCCAGAGACGCAACCACTATGTCTGGATTTGTTCTGTTTTCTACATCTTGTAATCTCTCTTTTATTTTATTTTCCTATCTAAAGTTTTATTTGAAATATTTCCAGCTAGATGTGTTTGTGTAATCACTGCTGTGTTGTTGTGAATCTGTTTTACAGGAGTAACTTTCATTTGCTGAGGAAGAATGAGAAGTTGCTGAGAGAGCTGAAGAATCTGGACTCAAGGCAGTGGTACGCATCCTCATCTTTCACAGCCTTCCTCAGTCTTCTCTTTAACCTTTTCATTCAGCCTTTCGTCAGCTCGTAGTTTGAAGTGACTGACAATCCATTTGTATGTCGCTGCCTCGTTGTATCTTCATCTCCCTCCATTGTCTTTTAGCCGTGAGACCCATAAAATCGCAGTATTTTACGTGGCCGAAGGTCAAGAAGATAAACACTCCATACTAACAAACACAGCAGGCAGCCAAGCTTACGAAGACTTTGTCTCAGGACTCGGCTGGGAGGTAGGAGCACATTTACTCACATATTCGATGTTTGTCTTCCTCGTCATTTTCATGTCAAAGAGTCATTGCTCAAATAAAATCATTTTCCTGGTTTAACAATAGTGGAGTTCAGCTTTTTCTGCTGTATCCAGCAGTTTATGGAGCATGTTTGTGTGTGCGTTAGGTGGATCTCACCACTCACTGTGGCTTCATGGGAGGCCTCCAGAGGAACCGTAGCACGGGCCAGACCACACCTTACTACGCTACTTCCACTACCGAAGTCATCTACCACGTTTCTACTCGCATGCCCCACGACCAGGACCCCAACCTCACCAAGAAGGTAACGCGTCACAACTACCGAAAAGCTGCCTTGCTTCCAGTTTTTTGTTTTGTTGTTGTCTTGAAAGTCTGGCTTACATGTAAGCATTCTTTATAAGATAATTCCAAAAGGCAACAAGTCTTTTAGTGTTTTATCTACACAACAGGGTCTTCATATGTCCACAGACTAACATCTGTCTGTCACATAAAACATTTTCCTTTCTACGTGCGCGCCAACCAAGTTATAGATGAGTTAGTTCAGGGCTTAATTTATTAAAGGGAACTGAAAGCTTTGGTGTCGTGCTGTTTTGTTTGCTCAGTTCGGGCTGTGTTATTAGTAATAATAAGCTTTTAATTTTCTCTATCGCCTATAAACCCTATTTCCACCCTGCATTTTCTTCCTTTCTTCCTTCCTCTTTGCCTGAGTCTGACTTTGCAATTAGGTCCTGATACACACCAGTCAATAGTTGTCAGTGCATTTACAGTGATTCTTTGGAGCAATCATGTCTGAGTTTGTGCACAGTGTGGGGGGTATGGAGGCCGTATCAGTGTCCAGGCAGGCGGCTTTTATTGTATGTGTCTGTCTGTGCGTGTGTGTAATCACACCTGTCAACCCTCGGGCACTGGCCGCTCTGCACATGGCCATAATGTCCCCCTAATCAGATCATACTTCCTGTTTCTCAGCCTATCACATCGCTTCAGGCTCCTGATTGGATTATCAGCGCCTGGCCCGACACCATCCGTCTCCCTGATCAGCTGATGGCCCCATCAAACATGCATAGTCACATACACACACATGCACACGCATGCAGACTTTAAAACCTGTTTAATGTGACACAAACACACATGCACAAAGGGATTTATTCACATCAGTCTGCACAAATAACCCCACACCATAAATGTGCATTAATGTCAGGGAGAGAGGCACACGAGCTCCTAACACGTTAGCCATCATATGTAGGCTAGTTAACGCGTACAGAACCCGTCGTGCAAACGTGTCCACATAGAAGGTCCACTGACACACACCTCTTTATACTGGCAGACATTTATCATGTGTCCCCCTGCCACACTCTCACAAACACAATCAGTTTAGTCCTTCACAGGGCTTTTTTCCAGGTTTCCCTCTTTGCAGTGCAGCATTGTTCATGTCATAACACATCTGCTGGACAAATGATTAAAAGGATTAAAGCTGTTACACCAACTGGTTTTAGCATCAAAGGGGAAGTCAAACAGAGCTACTTCATGAAAAAATATATAAATTAGTAGCAGAACAATAAAATATTGTTTGAGTTGAGTATTGCTGAAAAATACTCTTTTAAATATTAAAGGAGAACTTTATGAATAAATGAATTAGTGAGGTTGTGTCTGATTATTATTGTGTTCAGGTTGTTTAAGCATCCAAGTGGAGTCAAGTAAAAGTGAAGCTCAGCCTCATTTTTTTACCTAAACTGTGCGCAAGCAAACACAAGTTTCATTTATGTGAATAGAATGTTTTTCATGTGTGTGAATATAAAATAGAAGTTCAAAAGGAAGTGTTGTTTTTGTCTCTGGCGAACCAGAGAAGTTGTGTTTGTGTGTGCGTGTGTGTGTTTATTTAGGCAGACATCAAGGTTAATGACTGAGCTGTCAGCAGCCCTGAGTGGAGCCCGCTGAGTGAAGGGGAACGCCGCACACACACAGCACTACAAAGCATCATACATGATCCCATCTGTCTTCCAACCTGTACTCCATCTTTCCGGGACTTCACTCCGTCTTGTCGGCGACTCTTCATCTTCACACGCTCACTCCATCATGCTCAGGGCCACCTATAGCACATACATACACCTAAAATCAGAAGCCTTGTGTTATGATGGATCAGAGCCTCTTTGTAGCCTGTGTTGTTTATGCAACAAGAGAGAAATGACTCAAAGCCGAATATTAATTCTTTTCCTACATCCTGTGTCCAGCTTCGACACCTGGGCAACGACGAGGTCCACATCATTTGGTCGGAACATTCCAGAGACTACCGTCGAGGGATCATCCCCACTGAATTCGGAGATGTGTTGATCATAATCTACCCCATGAAGAACCACATGTATTCCATCCATATCCTCAAGAAACCAGAGGTAAAAACATTTACCATCCAAATTACCACCTAAACGTATTTAATTTAGCTTTTTATATTTCAGTATTTTCCCAGAATTCTCTGAAACACTGAAAAAGCAGGTTATTCAATCTCATCATTGAAGGCTGGGATGGTAATTAATCCCCTGCTGCACTAATTGCTGATAATTATACATCACCTTTTGTGGAACTGTAATTTTTGTGGAAATCATTGGCCAATCAGTTTAATCGTTTCCACAGCAGTGGTGTGAGTCTATCAGTGCCAATACCGGAACTAATAAATGTTATTTCGTCAAAGTTTTGGGAAGCTTTTTGGAAATTCTTCCAGGTTATTCTACAGTTTCAGTATGAAGTTGGCTTCTGTTTAAAATCAGCTGCAAATGCTGCATCATCACATGACTCCTCAGACAAATGTCCAGTTGCAGGTCACACTGGTTCCAGATACTTTCGTAAAAAACAGTGATTTCCGCCTTAAACGGCTGGAAAAAACTTTTAGATGAGACTGGTTGTATTATTTACAGTGTATATAGACTCAGCGCTCTCCTTAAAACACCCACATGTCATGTGAACGATGAAGTGTAGAACTGTGATGTGACTTCATGTAGCAGGTGTGTCGCATTACCGCTGACGGGCAGGTTACCTGTTCCAGAGTTCAATGATAAACCGTTCAGGAGTACAGAATTTACCACTTGTGTTTAAGTACTTTTACTACATTCTTGATATAGTAATTAAACAAGTACAGAAAATATTTTTAAAAGGTGTAAATTTTAGGAAATTAACTGATTATTGAATTAAGTGATTAAGTGGCAGTCTCATAAATAAATTTAAACTTTCAGTCTCTGTCTCAGTCTCTCTCTGTCTCTCTTCCATTTTCTGTCACTTTTTGTTTATATATATATATATATATATATATATATATATATATATATATAATAATATAATA
>JBAMHX010000022.1:5721983-5733992 GCA_037177515.1 Pseudomugil tenellus
TTGTGTATATATATATATATATATATATATATATATATATATATATATGATAAGATAATATATAATGATAATATAATATATATACTTTTTTTTTTCCATTAACGGTGTATTTAAGATGATTGAATGAGTTAAATTCTCAGGTTTGGTGACTTTCATTAATGCTAGCTGGTTTTTATTGGCAACTTGTCTTATGTCTAGAGTTAGTCAGAGACTTCCCTTCATTGATGATTAGAAAAACTTTTAGCAGTATGTTTATACCATTCTTGGCCATTAAGCCTTCACAGCCGTCGCATCTTGTGTTTGTATGACTCTTTTTTTGTATGACGTTTTCGTTTTTATGGCTACATTATTTTAAATAAGTTAAATTCCTTTTCAGCCAAATTACTGTATTGTTGTTAAATGCAGTTACTGTTTACATGACACCCAGTACACAATATATACTGAAAAAAGTTTTTGTTTGATAAATTGATTACTTAAGCCATTTATCAATCATCAACATCGCTGTCAATTAATTTATATTACATACCAATAATGGAGTCTTTACACTGTATGGATTTTAAGAGCCTGAAAGTAGATTAGGAGGTGGATTGTGAATGTGTGCAGTGTTTTGGTGCATGATTTTATGTTTCCTACCAGAACACACAGATATGCATCCATATTGACTAACAATCCTTGAGTCTTGCCACAAGTCTTGTTGATCTGGTTAATGTATCAGTCTAAAACACACAGACATTAATACCACAGCACTGATGGCATAACTCTATTTCAAACAAGACCTAACACAATAAAAATGCTGCTTTTTTCTGTATGACATAGATACCACAGCACTAATAGCATAATCATATTCTCTTTCATTCATTCTGCAAGGAAAAATATTGAATTATCATGAATCCAAGAACAAGTTAGATAAGAGATCTCCTCTGTTGTTGTCTTGAAAGCACATGCATTCAGCTATAGAGCACATGGCTCGGAGACCTGGTCTGCAAACAAACTCAATAAAAGCCTGACATTATTCTCTTTGGTGGATTCCACAAGCAAAATATTCAATTAAATCAGAAAGCTAAAGCCTGAATCAAATATTATATCATTAAAAAAACTCAGTTGTGTCAATCACTGTTTGACTGGCTTGGTTCAGTAAAACTCAGCCTGTCTTTCACTGCTAGTGTTTCAATGTGCTCCATTTGTTTTGCTCTCTGTAGGTGCCGTTCTTCGGCCCGCTTTTTGATGGTGCCATAGTGGACATGAAGATTTTACCTGCCATGGTTAGAGCCACGGCCATTAATGCAAGCCGAGCTCTCAAATCCCTCATTCCTCTGTACCAGAACTTGTATCCTTTTAAACACTCATTGATTAAATGTCCTGAAAAGTCAAAGGTAGGTCAATAATACATTTTTCTCTGCGTGTTTACAGAAAATCATAAACATTTGAATTTTCTTAATGAATATTAATAACTAGTTTAGTGTGACTAGAAATTAGGATCTGACTTGATATGGAGACTCAGATACTTTGGATTTAACTGTAAAAAATTGAGATTTTTAAATGTTAACTCAAAAGACATTAACTATGGTTTTGTCTTTGTTTAGTTAAATGAAAACCATTAAATATCTTATGTGTTGAAGGTATTTGCTGAATGTGTGGGATTATTATCTTTGTGCAATATGTTTATGCAGATATGTGATTGCTTTCTAGTAAAGACTGGTTAAAATATTCCAGATCTTTGGAGAACTTGTTTAAGTGCACAGTTGAGTTTATTTGCCAACAGGAACACTGCTTTCTCAGTCAGCCAAAAAATGCATATTTAACCAGAAACTAAGCAAATGTTTTGGTTAATAGACTCATTTTTCAACAAAAACCTGATGCAATAAATCAGAGATGTTGTTAAGAAGTAGAGTCAGAAGATATGATGTGATGGAAATAAGATAAATAGCATAGTTTTGGATAAAAAGACAAAGTATTGACCTGTACTGTAGGAACAGTAACAGGAAACACTGGTGTTGAGTGGAGGGATAAAAAAAATACATTGCTGAGGTTAGCTCCCAGTCCCACTGATTACTTGGACCTTTTCACCACATTAGCCCAGGTTCTAAAAAACCTGGACTGAATTTATATAGTGCTTGTTTCTGATTTACGAAACTTTTATTTTATTTACAAACTGCAAAAAAATGCTTATTTAGTGGATATAAAAGAGTTTTGTTTAAGATTACTGCGTACAGAGAGTACTTTATCCACCTGCTCGCCTTTCTTGGTTTTATAGTAAACAGCTGTGTTACGTCTGTACACAATTTTAGCTGGAAAGTTAACAGGGTTGTGCAATTTTGTGATATTTAGTCTGCACAGACAAGTCATCACCTGCAAACACAACATAGTTTACATCCTTCAGACGAATTTAGCGCTTCGGGAGAAACACCCCCCCCCCTTCCCCAGTTTTTTCCAGGGCGTGCAGCAGTGCTTTGTTGTACCACCAGTTACACACAGAAGAATTTGACTACATTTACATCAGAAAAGCACATTAAGTTGTTGGTACTAGAATATTTTAGTAGATCTCTACATCCAGATTTCTGACAGTTTTAAGGCGTCGTGGTGGAAACTGCACAATCAGGTTCAGACGGGTCTGAAAATATCCAACACTTCATTCAGCTTCATGGAAACCTGTGTGTAGACCTCACTTCCCTTTGGTATTAGGCCCGAACTGCTGTGTGTGCTGCTGAAATCCTCACATGTTTTTGTCGGTTAAAGTGTTGCTTATCGCTCAGCTCGGGGGATTAAAAATAGCAAATCAATGTCCAGTGGTGTTGGGCTTTCAGGTTATAAGTGCTGGTGTGATAGAGCTGTATTTAGTGCACTCTGAAGTGTCGCATATCAGGCGTGCGTGTTCACCGTGCACAGCCCGGCACAAAAGTTTGGATGCACATTTGGTGTGTGTGTTTGTGCATGTGTGTATGCAGTTTGTCTACTTGATCCAATGTGATGGTAGCTTGTTTAGAAGAAGTCCTTTAGTCAATACTTATTGATGGCTCTCCTCTATAGCCTTGTTTCTAAATGAGAAGCTTTGCTCTCTGGTCTCATTGACAGACATGCTCCCTCACAAACTTCCAGATAAGTATCCATATTCATACACACTGATGATTGCAATCGCGTGAACAAACACCTCTCGCAGATACAATTAAAGCGCATCCACAGCAGGATTAGCAAATGAATCTATTCGTTTAAAGGTGTGTACGCACACAAACTCCCACTCCAGTGTGTGGTATTTGATCCTTTCAGAGGTGAGCCAACCTGCTAAGTGATCATTGAACTTAGCCTCAAACTGTGCTTCAAGCCTTTTATTCAAGTGCTTCTTTTTCTAAGTGGTGAAAGTTCAGATGCATGGTGGTGATATTTTTTAAAGCTCATGAATCCGGAAAATCCAAAGATGGTGTGTAAACTTGCCTCAGATCATTATTTCAGCAAAGTCTCCTGCCATCTTTTCTGTACGCTTCCTTTCGGATCTGTGATCATTGACATTATTTATTGATCATGCAAGTAAAAGTAAAGTTACTGTGTGTACTTAGCCTGCACACAACTTAAAGTTTAGCTGGCAAACATGGTGATTGTCTTTCTTTTTGCCTTGTCTGTTAATCAGTCTTCTTCTGTGTTGTTAGATGTGTCAGAGATGTCTGTGCGATCTCAGTGGGATGAAAAAAAAAAATTATTTACACATGCGAGCAGAGTGCTGCTCCTACCTGTTGTAAGTCTGGGATATGAGCCTCATCGTGCTTGTTCCTCCTCATCCTCGTCTCTTTTTAATTAAGAAGAAAATTACAGAAAGAAGATGAGTGTTGGAATTTCTCAGTTCTTTAGCTTTTCTCTCAGCATCCACCTGTATCTTTCTCTCCATCTAGTCTCTCTTACACCAATGTCTCTTCTTTTTGTCCTCAAACACTGAAGTTTTCCTTCAACTTCTGTCTTCTTCTTTTTTTATTCCCACTTTTTATAGAAGTGATATTCCTAAGATGACCCTCATGATTTTGTGTATGCACATGCATCTTCTCTCACATCTTTATGTCCGAGCCATCTCAAGTCACTGTGCAGACATGTAGAAACCTTAACAGTATGCTTTTGTGTGGCTGGACTGTGTATCTGTGTGATGACACACACGTGTTGTGTACGCTCATTCAGAGGTTTGTGAGTGTCCTGGTGTGTATTGATTGGTGGTAGCAGCAGGTCGATGTCTCTGACAGGCTGAATTACAGTAATCAGTCATTATTGACTCCCCATCTCTCTGCTACACTCACTCTTCTCTCTCTGCCGCTCCCTCCCTTTTTTTCTTTTTTTTTGCCCTCCACTTCTGTAGCTGCTTTTATTTCTTTTTATCTTCTAACTCACTTGGTCTGAACCTCCCTTATTTCTTTTTATTCTGCTCCTGTCTTGTATCACTCTGTGCCCCATCATCGTTTTTCTATCTCCCTCTCTAATTGTGCCCCTGCTCTGCCTCTCTTGTCTCTCTAATTCCCTTATCTGACTGAATCTTTTTCTTCTTCCATCTCTGTTATGTTGTCTGTTTTTCATCTTTTTTCAGATTTGTTTACTTTCTCCATTCATTTCTGTCGTCTTCTTATCAACACAGTCTACTTTGTCCTGATAATGTAATAGTAATAATAATATTGGATTATATTAATATGGCACTTTTCAAACAGTTTACATTGAATGTATTATGCATTCAGTCCACATTTGCACATTTGCACTGCTTGAACTCTTGTAATTAAATGGTGACACTCTACTTCAGCTTAATGAGAAAAGTAAATAGATTTTTAGCTAAGATAGCATCTATTGGTCCTGTTGTCTTGTATGTTAAACCTTAGTTTGGAATATCGGTGTTATCCTTGACTCAGGAATTACTCTGGATGTTCATGTTAAATCATTAGTTTGTTCTTGTTTTAATTTAAGGAATGCTACCAAGCTGCTTTGCGTTGTCTCACCCCTGATCCTACATGCTATTATTATAATTTTATCTAATTGGTTGTTTACTCATCCCAGTAAAAATTAAAAAAGGATTGTCATCAGGTTGTGAAGAATGCTGCTGCAAGGCTCTGAGCAAATTCACCAAACTAATCATGTCACTCCATTGTTTACTCCACCGCAATGGCTCCCCATCCGCTACAGGTTTTATTATTTAGAGCTTCACATGGTCGAGCACCAACTTTAACCGAGACGACTTCTTCAGCAGGTCCCTCGGGACATGAGATCAAGGTCTGCTGGTCGTGTAGGAAGCCCGGTTAAAAACGAAAGGTGACGGAGCCGTTGCAACAGTCATTTCTATACTCTAAAACTCTGAGTCTGAAGTCTGTGGACTCGATTATTGCCTATAAAAAGCAACTAAACATCAATCTTTACATACTTTAGTTTAATTTTTTGAGTATTTTCTATTATTTTGTTTCTGATATCTCTTTAAAGCATTTTTTTTTGTATTTTTTTAGTAGGGACTATGAATAAAATGAGCTTTTTTACTTATTTACCGTGTATTGCATGGAAGGGCATTGCAGTAATCATTCTATTCTATTCTAAAGTCATTTAGCAGACGCTTTTCTGCAAAGTGACTTACATCTGGGAGGTGGGGTTCAGTGGCTTGCCCAAGGACACTTCAGCATGTAGTCGGGGAAGCCTGGAATCGAACCCCTAACTTACTTTTTGGATGGCAGACAACTGCTCTTACCTCCTGAGCTACAGCCTCCCACTCATAAGGACCATAATCTAAAGGATCTTGTGCTTTGGATCCCGTATTTAGACGACTACAACAACAACATAGACATCCCCGGAGGTTCGGAAATGGGGGACATTGAGGATTAAATGTCCTGAATGAATGTTTTTAAGTGCAGCGTAAAGTCATTGTAACACTGGATGTCATTGAAGGGCTTCCATGGGGGAACAGAAAAAGAGAGAGAGGTGGAGGGCAGGTTGGTGGAGGAAAGTATGTCAGTGATAACTGGCATTTTTCTCTTCTTTTTCTGTCTGCCCTCATCCCTCCCTCTCTCTGTCTCCTGGCCCTCGGGGCAGTCCATCTGCCTTTTCTCTCTCTGATCTTTCATTCACCATGACTAGAGCCATCCAAAAGCACACAACACGCTGAAACGGAGTGCCAAGCTGCTGGGGCAGCTGTGTGAGCACAGCTCTATCTCGCATATCGGCTCATTGCAGGAAGAAAAGCAATCCAAAACTCCCAACGCTTTTCTTGTCCCACACTTTAAACTCATGATTTCACCTCAGGATAAAAATGTGACCCGCAACAAAATATGTTTTAGGAACAATGTGTGAACTAAATCTCAAGTCCTCCATTTGAGCTGTAATAACACAAACGGTGACTCCCAATTCGCTCGAGGTTCCAGTTAAAGTCTGTCACAGCCTCACACATCTCCTACAGAGAAGTTTTAGAGACATTTTGGATGATGTGCACTGCTGTGGTGTGTATGTTTCTGAAAGAGGAAGCTTTGGCTGTCCTCCATCTGCTCCTGGGTGATTGTGGTTCTGGGGAACAATGTTGGAGAGATGCTAAGCTGCTACACACACACAAACACACAACAATCTGCCAGCAAGTGTGTGTGGATGAATTTTCAAATGTACATCATCTATCCATTTACACTGAGGCAAATGATGGTGTTTGTGTATACGGTTCACTCTCGGGATTAGTGTGTGTGTGTAGGGGGACATTCCCTCTAGTAGTTGATTGGCAGAGATAGCCGCAGTGTGGCTGGGGTCAGCATATGGCTCAGTATGATAGCGATCCTGTTTGTGCGCGTAGTGTCTTTTTCACATGTGTGTCACCGCCTGCCTTTCTCTCTTTCACACTCTGTTCCCAATGAAATGATGGCAGCTCTGGGCATGTAGTGCTATTATCCCCTATATTCACACACACACATACACAAGGGCAGCCAAACGCCCAGCGGCCTGCTTGGCTTCCCTTTCCCAGCTCCCACAAAAGAGCCTATTGTCCCAGTGAGGCTACAATCTGCTGTGTGCGACAAGGAGTGTGTGTTTCCCAGCGTGGTAAAGCGGTAAGGGCAGAACCTTAAAAATTGAAGATGCTCTCTTATTGCTGATGCTAAAATGGGGTCATGTTATCATCAGATCCTGAAGGAGTGATGCTTTTGGCATGAAAGATACCCTCACTGAACGCCTGCATCGTTTTCTATTTGACAGAATGCCACAAGTTACGAAAAAAATCATAATATGATGCGAATATAATTTACCCAGCCGTTCCTCACTTAAAACACAAGCAAACCCCTGCCACACACTGAGGGGCATTTAATGTACAAAGACATGATTAGGAAGGGGTTAAGGGGCTGTGTATTAGTGAGGGTTAAGGCCCGGGAATTGAATATAAGTCTGTATGTGAATGCATGGGGAGGGGGATGATTGCGGTTAATCGTTTCCCGTCGGGTGGATAGAGGAAATGAAAAGAAAAGGGTGAAGAGTAGGGGTCGTGGCTAATCTCTTCCACTTCTCCTTGGGGATGAGTGAATTTTCTGTCAGTCTGCTTAACAAACACAGATTAGCTATTTAACCTTTGATAGCTTCAAGTTCTGCTCCATCAAAACTCAACCATGCAATATTACAACTTAAGTTTAAAAAATTAATTCCTGACCCAAAACTTTGCTTTAATAACATTTCAGAAAGAATATATATATGTATATATTTTCTACTTAACATTCTCCTTTCCTGCTTCTTAAAACACTTGTGAGTATGTATGTGATGTTTGAAAGACTTCATACAGTTGCTTAAAAATACATGTTGCATGTAAAAAAAAAACATGCTAAAATTACACAACTGCTGTGCATAAATGATGTTTATGCATAAGCGTGCTTTCCCATAATGCTCCATGGCAAAAGTAAATCTTGTACTGTACTCGCCACAACAAACTCATGCTTAGCAGACAGGTATGAGGTGGGAATTGATAAGACGATAAGTTAATATCATGCTTTTTATGACCTAATTTCTGAAAGACATGTTTCCTGTTATGACTGAGTGACCAAGTCTCTGTGTGTGTGTGTGTGTGTGTGTGTGTGTGTGTTTGTGCACCTACATGCTTGTCACCGCGAGCTGTGCAGACACATGAGTTGCAGCCATCAGTGGCTCAATCACACCTCATCGGAGCGGACCTCCCTCTGCGTTGTAAACAAGCTAATCTGCAGTTTGTGTGTGCAAGTGCGCAAATGCACTTCGTGGCGGGGTGTGTGAATGTAAGTATTTTTATTTGACAAGGTGTTTAAGATTCAGGAGGGGATCTCGTAGATGACAGAGACCGAGAGGTGCAGCAGAGCAAACTGTGTGTCGTGAGCACTAACAGCCATCTTGAGCTTGGCCTTAAGGAGACACGATGATGGGAAGTGAGGATGAGGAAATTTATGAATAAATTAAACTATTTTGTCACTTTAAGTATGCTGGTTTAGACAGAAAAACATTGATTTATCTAATATGTGCTAAATGGGATTTGATTAAATGTTCTTTAATGTTCTTTATTCACCTGTTGAATAATTTTGTTTATGATGTGTCAGGAAAGTGTGACATAATCCATTTATTTTGTCCAATCAGTTGTCCAAACATTCATGTTTTATTTACTGTAAATTAAAACAAGGTAAAGCTGCTAATTGTCGGATTTATAAAAGATGCATCCTTGTATTTGTGTTGAACATTAAGATGAAGATGGTTTAAAACAAACAGAATCTCATAACGGAACAAAGCAGCACACTCCTTATCTGTTCAAAAACCAGAGGAGCATGGAGTCTTTCCTTTACCTCCTTTTGCATTTTTTCCCCTCTCTCTTTTACGGTAGGAGCTGAAATGTACTGACATTGCACCTGCAGCCAGACAGCCTGGCGCAACACATGTAGAGACTATATCCTTATGTAGAAAGTGACTTTCAGTGCAGCATTCCAGATTAGAATATTAATTATTTAACCCTTAATCTGCCCAGTTTTATTCGTTTCACTCGGAGTTGCAAAGTATTCCTCTGAAACAAAAGTAAATTTACAGTAATGTTTTCAATCCCTCCCATTAAAGAACAAGAAGGATCTGTCACTGAATCATGACATTTCTGTTGTTTATATATTTAAAAATAAAGTACGATAAACTAATATAGTTTACAAAACTTGTAGACTAATCTTTAACTTAACGGTCCATTGAGGTGATCACTGCAGTCAAGCAGTTTCTGTAACTTTCAATCAGACTTGTGCACCTGTTGACACCTGTTTGGCATCAGTGTAGAGCAGCCAGACAGCAGCAAAAGTTTTACGGTTTCTATATGATGCAGGTGGGAACATCTATGTATCTTTGAAAGAAACTGTTCTTCACACTATTATTGTAAACTTTGACTGATCTCTACCTCCTGCCAGTTTGAAAAATCTTTGAGGGTGGTGGTCTGAGGCAACATTCTCCTCCAGAGATGTTAGCTAGAAACCGGTGATGTTCACCAGAAATGTCTGAGGTGTTGAATGTGCAGCAGAGCAGCATACAAACACACTGAAGGCAGTGTTTGCACGGACAGACTGTTGCATGGCAGTAAGAGATGTGCAGCTTCTTTTCTATGCTGTTCATCCAGAGCACTTTGAACATGAGTCTGTTACATGTCCTCTTTGCTCTGGCTGAGGTGGCCGCTGACAAGTAAATGATCTTTTATTAAGAAAACACCAAAAAATTACACCCTCCCCATTTATGTAGATTTTATACCTGTAGTCCAGTATCAACACTTTGGTTTAGTTGGTGTTCATAAGGGGAATGTTCACTGAACACCAGGCATGCATACAAGGAAGAGCTCCACAGACGTCTTCTCCTCCTGTAATAAGTCTAACAGCTGGACGCTCTGAACCTCTGTTTGCTGTTGTATAAATTCACGCAACACGTAAACCTGCAGATTCTCCACGAGAAGCAGGAAGAACTACTTGTTCTTGCCGCATCAGCCAAGTACAACTTTATTCCTAAGGAGCTCTGAGAAGGTTGGTCGGATGTTTGAACTGGGCGGACTGCGTTTTGAATGATGCAGGTTACATTTTAATAAAATGGCTGATTGACGTGCTGAGAGAGTACAAATATTTTCACCACGCGTCACGTGCAACCCGTCCTGCTGCAAACAAAGTTTTGCATCTCCCTCCATAAAATAAATAGGCTGAATTTCAGTCCTCAGTCCTGAATTTCAGATTAGCTAATCACTTAGTGCTGGTGAAGGGGTGTGACCTCCAGCAGGGGGCTGTAGGTGGGTCAGTGGTTGAAGTCATCTCGCAGCATTGGGACATGACGGGCTCCTCTGGTTAATTCTGAGCCCTATATCTTTGTCATCTCTTATTTCCACATTTTGAGGATTATATCTGTGTGTGTGTATGAATATAATTATACACACAGGGGGAATAATGTCTAACAGCCTGCAGATAAGACCAGAATCCATCTCCTTAATAAGAGAATTATTACTATGGCATTGGTGACAATTATCTATGTGCTGTGAGTGTGTGTTTGAACTTTGCACGTGTTTAAAAAACAAAAGAACAACCTTGTAATTGCGCTGGCAGCTTTAGGGCTCCCTAGCGGTGACAGGGAGGAGGGTGAGGCTCTTAAACGTACGCGCACACATGTCAGTGGGTGAAATAGCGGGGTGACAAGGGGCCAATTAATGTATCACGTCTGTTTTTTCTCCTCATCCTCTGCTCCTGCATTGGGTTAAAGAGCAGATGAATAGTGGTAAATACAATTGTGGGCCATGTGTATGTGTGGCTCTTTCATGCACATCGTCCGCGAACAATAAGTAGTGCATTAGACCAGCCTATCTCTGTCCCCATCTTTGGCGTACGTGGACACACACACACTCGTAATGAAATCACAAAGCCTCCATATCATTGCTATCACAGAAAGATATAAACCCATTAGCTTGGTCCTTTGGGCACAGACACACACACAAACACGCACAGGTTTATCATTACACGCTGTAAAGCTTTTCCAATTGTATTATCCCTCTGATGTCCTTCTCTCTGTTGTCTGTTCCAATGCCTGGGGTGGAGAGGACAGATAGTGTGTGGGTGTGTTTGGGAGATGCTGAGTGAGATAGTGTGTTTCTGAAGAGAGGTACCTCATATGAGCTTTAGCTCTGTTTTTAAACACTGTGAAAGCAGAAAATAAAGTTGTCACAAGAAAAACAGAAGGGATTTTCCTTATTATTGCTAATAAGCTCCATTAAGTTACAGACAAAACTTAAATCTCAAAGTCTTACAAAGGATCAACAACTAAATGCGGCTCCAGTCGCATTCTTGCAAAAAAATCTCCAGGGCAGAAACTCATCCTTTGGTGTTGCAGAGTTTTAATCCTCTGAGTTGTTTCATTATAATGACAGCGTAAGAATCAAGAAACATGTCCTGCAAATGTGCAACTTCCTGTTTTTCTCTTTCCACTGTCACATGGGCGCTGTTATCAAAATACAAGCAGCTTAAACTGCAGGTGCCTCTTTTTTTTCCTGTTGTTGGCTTTGTCTGATGCAGGAAAGATCTCATTGTGAAAATGAGTAAGTGCTTAAAATTTTGTCGTTTTCTCTCTTTTCTTTCCTTCCTCCAATATCCCACTGTCTTACTTTGCTGACTCAGCCATTGTGTGTGTCCAAAACAACCTTTTTGTTGGTATGTGATGCCGAACCGTAAAGCAGAACGCAGCTGCCATATGATGACAATGAATGACGAGAACAACACGGTTTCTCACGGCGTTGAAGTAGCATACATACTATCAGACAAAAGGTTTTAAAGTTGGAAGCGTAGCTTGTGTTGCTTTAAAAGCTCATATTGCAGGCAAATAATATTGTTGCAGATTATGCTTTTCTGCTTATGAGGACGACATTTTAGGTAATTCTGTTTAAAATTAATCTGATGTTTTCGGTGTGAGGTAATTGTCAGCCAATCAGCATTCAGTTAACATACAGGACTCTGCATTGTTAGCTTTTTTAGAGGCTAATTTATAAAAATAATGAGAAAAAAGCTTTTCTCTTCGGTTTTGTGTATATATATA
>JBAMHX010000022.1:5734595-5745807 GCA_037177515.1 Pseudomugil tenellus
CCTGATATTTTCTGCCTTTTAGCTGATCTCTGTGACTTTAAACAAGGGAATATCATCTTGAGTTAACTAATTAATATGTTAACTAATTAATATTATACTTACTGTTACAAGCAGCTTTGATGTGCTTTCTATGGAATTATCAGGAAAATATCTGAATATGAGGAAACGACATAATAGGGATCCATTCACAGCAGTTACATGCTATTGGTTACGATAACCTGTTAATTTTGTGAATGCTACCAGGAGTATACTACTTTTAATCACTCGGAAACCCTGAATTGACTGATCAAATTAAAAGATTACAAGAAAAAAAGATGAAGTGGTTTTATTTTATTGATAATGTGAAGTTGAAGGTTTTCATCCTCCCAGCAGGCCCTTTATGTTTGGCTACTTTTAGACTGTACAAACACACATACACACACACACTCGTATACAAACATTGCCATAGACACTGGCATCCCAGCAGTGGTCCCAGCTCCTAATGTGCTAACAAGCTCCCTTTCTCCTCCACTCACCTCCTCTCCTCCTCCAGCTTCCCTCTGTCTCAAGTGATCACAGGAGTCGAACTCCACCACAATGAACTGCGCAGCGGGGGAGGGAGGAAGAGAGCCATGGATGGCATGAACACTTCACTCTCTCCTCTTTTCTCAGCCACGCAGAAGAAAATGAGTTTCTGACTCGATACAAAAGAGCCTCTTTATCTCCCTCCTCCTCCTCCATGTCTGCCTTTCTCTGCTCTGCTCTTTTTCTCCTTTTTTCCTATCCTTCTTCCCTTATAATTTCCCCTTTTCTACCCTTCTCTCCGCAAGAGATATTTTTCAACTAATGACTTAATAAGGCGACCCATCTGAAATTCAATTACAGAAGATAGTGGCGACCGCCATTTGGATAGAAACGGGGCTGGATGGATAGAGATGTGTGAGCGTCTATTTTCTGTGACCTCTCACTTTTGACTTTTATCAAATATAGATAACTTATTTTGCATGTCATGAATCATGCGACGCCACAAAATCCTCAACTAAATATGATGAAATTAGTACCATATGAATGCAGATAAGGATTTGATTGGCTTCTCAATATTAGATGCTGATTCTCAGTGTTTAAAGATAATGTGGGAAGTAATTCACAGAGAAATTATGACCAATGTTGATTAGATTCTTGGTTGATTATTGATAAGCAAGTTATCATGTAAATATGAAAAATGAACTGGTAAAAAAACCACCATGCAGCAGTGATGTTTCCATGTGGTTTTAGTTGTGTAGCCGGACATTTACTGCCCAATTTAATACAGCGTTTTCCTTTTTATTTACGTTCTTAATGTTTCAACCGACAGAAGCAAAAGTCTGGAAACCCCACAGGGTTAGTCACTGAAGGCTAGTAGACCTAAACTACCAGTCAAACATTTGGACATTTCCCCATTGAATCCAATGGGAAAGTGTGCCCAAACTTTTGACTGATGGTGTACGTTCACATTACAGACAAAAGCAACAGAAATGTGACTTTTCTGCACATGTATGATGCAAATGAGATCTTTTTATCATATTCTGAAGGGAAAAATCGATCCCGGCTCCTTGTTTGTAGGACTACAAACTCAATCTGAACAGTCATGTCACATTTCTTCTGACCTGTACCAGGTTCTGAATCCACATCCACAGAGCTACAGAGGCACTTTGAACAGTCTTCAGAGAATTTGTACCCTTTCTGAAATTAAAGTTTTTCCTGTCAAGGACGAAGAGACTGGTTTCTTGTAATGAGATCAATAATAATTTAATAAATGAAGAATAAGTTGAACATACACTAAACACTGAAACATGGAGTGAGCCAATAATGAAAGACAGACAGACGAGATACAAGGTTATAACCCGGGGAGAATTATTTTACAGATCTGTTGTCACACAGAAGTACGAAAGTAATTCTGCTTCAGTCACTTAGAGACACCTTTGTTTAAAGACTTTGAGTGCCTCATATAGTCTAGAGTCACCATTCTGTTACAAACAAGATAGAGACGCATGTCTCTTCTAAACATTCTGCATGATGGGAAGGACATAATGCAGATGGTTTACTAAGATCAGAATGACATTAGTTAAGGAACACGATTGGTTAGAGCATACGGCCAGATATTAATTAAGAGTAAGGTAATTAAGCTAAAATATGAAATATTTAGAACATTTTTTTTCTGCAAAAAGCTTCTAGTTTTCTGTTTGAAGGTTTTAGATAAAAAATCTGAGAATTGCAGCAGCCCCGGACATTTAAACTTGTTGCATCCTCCACAATTTGTTCTTGTAGGGCTTTGAGAAGCTTTGTGTGATTGGTCAGATAGTCGAGGTGGGCGTGGTTAACTCAGAAAAGCCTGAAGCAGCAGTTGTCGCTTCCACGTTTTTACTGATGCGAAGTAGAACCGATAGATTTGATAAAACATCTGATCGAGGTGGTGAGAAAGTACGAAAATGTTTACAACACACGAAAACAGTCGAGCGCACAAACCGCCCTGCGGACTAATCATCTCGTTAATTATTCAGTAACTGGATCAATTATTCATTACACATAAAAGCACAGACATCCCACACGCAGTGCCCCCCGCCGGACCGGGGGGCACTGTGGACCACAAAGAACTTTTTTCTTGTCTCTCTTCTCTTGGAGCGAGCTGACGTTTTCCCCTCTTCAGCTTGTCAGAGTGGGATTTAGAGGGGGGGGGGGAGTCGTATATGAGCAGGTGTGGCTGCGCAGCAGATCACTGCACCGCCACTCCAGAGTCTAATCAATCTGCTTGATGGATCTTTGCAGTCAGACAAAGGTTTTCACTTGTTTTTCTAGCAATTCCTCAAATAGTTGTGAGTCCTTCACACAGACGTGATGAAAGATGCATTAACCCTGTATGAACGGGTTCCGTAACGACATGAAGCTCAGGTTGAGCGTCAACACAAGCAGCCAAACCTTCAGCTATTTGAGCGAGGGTCAATCATTTTATTTTTTGACAGAAAATAAAAAACTTGGATCCACCTGAGGTTCTGCTCTCATAGACTAAGACTGCAGAGGATGCTGATGGTTTAGACTACACAGAACTTAGAATAAAACTCATTAAAAGTCTGAAAAATAATTTAATCAAAAGCTGTTTTTGCAATTGAATGTTTTATGAAGCTGCAAGGAGGTGAAAGAATTACACTTTTTCAAAAAACAGCTTTATTGTCATATTTAGTGTTTTTTTAGTGACACTAACAAGCAGATTTCTTGCACGGAAAAAAAAACCTCAGCCTTTTTTACAATCTTGTTCTTTTTCGTCTTCAGCAGATTCTTGAAATGGCAATCAGCACCATCGATTTCCTGTTCCTCTTTTCTTCTTCTTCTGTGGTTAGTCGTTTCGCTGATCGCATGTCACCTCAATACTGCCCCTGTGATTTCCGGTGGTATTGCTCTGTCCTCTGCGTTATGACGGATCCGCAAGAACCCTGAAAACGCACAAAATTAGACGCGTAACAGATGCAGATGAAACTCTCCGTCCGTCTGTGAATCTGTCTTCTGCGTCGAGCATAAATGAGCCGTAACAGCTCCAGAAATGTACATGATACATGTTACTGTACAGTCAAAATAAGCTCAGATAGTTACATGGTGCTACTTTTAAAATAAATGTGTAACTGTAATCCAAGATGAATGAACTACAATATCAGACCAACAGCATTATTCTTCTTTTTAACCCTTTAAGTCCATTTTCTAGATAATAGTTGGTTATTTTTTTCTTTGTAAGTCCTTCCTGTACTGAAGTCGGTCTGCTCTGTACTGCTTGTCCTACACCACAGATGAGGACAGCTAATGTGGGTTTTGCATATTAGTCCCATCCGTCTGATGTTGATCCCTTCAGAGGGAGGCTGTGACACATTGACACGAGTCCGCAGGTAGAAACCCCGACTGCGAGGAACAAAGCAGAAACAAGACATAAGGGAGGCAGGCAGAGAGAACGTGGAGGAAAGTAAAATGATGTTCTTGTCATTATCTCAGCAGTGGCTCCAACTTTCTCTATTTTTTCCTTCTTGTTCTGTTTTTCTTTCTTTCCAGACGTCTTTCTTTCCAGCAGGTGTCCTTTAAACCTTTTCACCTTCTCAGAAACGATGAAGCCGCAGCCTTTTTATGAAACGCATCTCCTTTTTTGCCCCTCTGCTGCTCTATTCACTCACACATTATAAAAAGTTGATATGAAGATGATTAGGTGTGGTTTGCTTGTTTCTGACTGCTGTACATCCACACCCCCACACCCCCCTTTCTCTAACACATAGTCACCGAAAGGGGGAAGTAAGTGCGATTCAGGGGGTGAGGCCAGCAGGAAAAGGCAAGCGGTGAGATCACATGGAGACTTTGCTGCTGTTCTCTTCGCTCTCTCTGGGTGACACACATCCAGCCTTTGTGTTGTTACTTAAATATCCTCCTCCCTTCTCACCTCTTTTGTGATTCGCTGTAGGATTCTCACCCCTCGTCCTCCTCACTCTTGCTGTCTCCCATCATCTTTTTACAAGTTGTCTTCCTCTGTCAACATCTCACTTTCTTTGCAACTTTTGCCGCCCCCCCTCTTACCTTCATTCTCCTCACTTTCCCAGTAGGACAGAATGAAAAATGTTTTTTAAAGAATAAGTTCCTGTGAAATAACGTACGGTAGATGTCAGACTTAAGTTCCCACCAATCTCCACCCTCCTCTTTCTCCTGGATTCTGTCAGCGCACTTTAAAGGAGCCATATTGTTGTTATTATCATTGTCTCTAACTGAATCAGTCACCATTAGACCTGAATCTTTCTCCTTCTGAGGCCCGTAGACCAGCTCTCTAACCCAATAGAAAACCCATGGGCGCTATTACAGATGGTCGCCCCTTACGCGAGGCCGCCACACACACCGAGACACAAACACACAGATTTCATTCTGAAGATTCATTGGCCTAATCCCATCATACACTCAGACCTTAACTCATGCACTTACACACACACATACTGACAACTTTATCACATACAGACACACAAACAAACGCATAAACACTCTGCTCTCATTTAAAATCCTCCGTTATTGGAGCTCGCCGAGCAAATGGTAATGCTATTGGAGAATGATGGGGCTGAATTGTTTGTCCAGGAGGCTGTAACGGCTTCATACGGCTGTCATTCTGGTTGGATGTATGAGGACTAAGGACGAGAGGGCAAATGTCGTTCAATCAATGAGGTTATCTCTAATAAATGGCCAGTTGAAGTCCTGGTTTCCATTTACTCTGCTCTCCACTAAAACTCTGAGCCTCTTTCTTCGAATTCATTTAAAAAAAATCATCCTATTCTTCTTTTGTTGTTTGCATCGGATTTAAATTCAAGATTACATGATAATAGGGAAATCAGGAGGTAAGTGCTGTTGTCTGTCAACCTGAAGGTTGGGGGTTCGATTCCAGGCTTCCCCTGAATACATGCTGAAGTGTCATTGGGTAAGACACTAAACCCTCTGACCCAAAAAATGTAAGTCGCTTTGGATAAATGCGTCTGCTAAATGACTGTAATGTAATGTAATGCTACATTTAGGAGTGTGAGCACTGAGGTTTTACATTAACCACCTGTTCTGTTCACGTTAGTTTGATTTGCTTGTAAATGAGGTAGAGTTTAATAAAAGGGCAAAAAAAACTCCCCATAAATTCATGTAATGGTTCGATTCAACCTCAAAAAGAACAAACTCACAACAAATGTTTGTTCTTCTGGAGTCTTTTTCTGTTTTCTGTCTTAAGAAGCACCAGAGGAAACCGGATAGAGCTGTATCTGATGTGTCTGACCGAATAGCAGTGTTTTTCATCGCTCCCTTTCACCACTATCCTCTAAGCCTACCAGTTAGTGATGCTGGAAGTGGTGTCCTCAGGCGTTAACATCCCAAGAACCCGGTGATTGGTGAGCATTTAGCATTACAACGATGACTGCTTGGCTACAAGGTGCAGTGTGGAAGGTCATTTACAGGAAAATGTATTGTTTAAAACTTTATTTCTGTTGTTATCTCCCTTCTTGTGTCCCGTTTATATGTACCGCCAATATTTTACTACAGTGTCTCTGAAAAGACAAAGATGTGAGTGAAATGAGTTTTAAAATCTGCAGTAGCAGCTAAATATCTCCTTACAAGACACAGAGAAAGTAGTAGAGTAAGTAGTTGTAGTGCAGTCGAAGCTGCACCTGAAGCGTTTGCATTTAGGATGTTCGCCACCGATGACAACCGTCCATTCACACCTCTGCTCTGCATTGGATCTAATTTATGTTCATCTGCACCACAAGATGTCAGTAATTCCTGCACATTATACCTTTTTAAAGTCATATTTTCATCCATCCATCAATTTATTTACCGCTTAGTCCAGTTCAGGGCTGCGGGGAAGCTGCAGGAGGCAGGTACACCCTGGACAGGTCGCCAGTCCATCGCAGGATCAACACCATGAGACAAACACTCACCCCAGTTAGCATAAACCCAATCTGTCTGCGGACGATGGGAGAAGCCAGAGTGTGAGCGGTTCAACTTTAATATAAATTATTGAAGTCATGTGACGTCTCTTGTTAAAAACGTGACACTGGAGTTTGGCCTTGACCTTTGACCTCAGCTACGAAGAGCGAGCCCGATACCTTGAGACGATCGTGCAGCACCACCAGGAGCCGACCACATTTGAGGATTACGCAGCGCGAGTGTACAGTCCCGCTCCCTGCACTCACCTGACCTCTGAAACAGGTAAGACCCCGCGGTCTGCGTCACAGGTGACACACACACTTACACACACCGCTAAACTCTGAACATCACAATTACTAACGCGCCAAAGGTTTCACACAAATTAATCATCTAATTTATTTGATATATTAATTGTCCAGATTGTGTTCATCAGAGCTACAACACACACACACACACACAAACTGGCAGCTCACAATGGCTGATTATCCAAAACTGTGTTCAGCCTTATTCTGACTCCAGAGCGTCTCTGAGGAATTAGATGCCATCTGATCAACCGTAGAGATGCCAGGCATGCACATGGGGGTTACACATGACCCTCACACGCATCTAAGTTCATTATACTTTTAACTTTTTTATTATTTACAAGATATAAGTTTTATTTGAGGTATTTTTCCAACATATTTGACACTATTTAACTGATGTGATTGTGTGCTAAAGTTGTTTTGTCTTTGCAAACTATTCTTCTGCTTTCCAGCTAATCTGTCAGAAATATCAGTAACTGTGCAATAATGATGATGATGATGATGGTTTGAGGCTGAATGACATGGTTGTTGCTTTGTCTTCAGTCTCAAAAGGCATTTCAGAGCACAGGATTAAACGTCTGTAGGACGTTTCTCATAGACATAAATTATAAATGTGAAGTTGTAGTCCCGAACTTCACAACTTTGGCCTTTTAGAGACCCTGTGCTTTGAAATAAACCTGCTCAAATTACTGCAGCATCTTGTTTTCTAGTCCTCCACCTTAGTTAACATACAACCCCCCCCCCTTAACAGTGCAATGATTATTCTTCTCTTTTTCTGTTTTTCTTCATTTAATTTCCCCTTTTATATTTTAATTTACTTTTATTTTCCTAACATTTTATTTTGTTTGGATTCTTTTGTTTCCTTTTGTCCCCATCCTTTAGATCGTTTTGTCTCACTGTATAGCTAAAAAGGTAAGCCTGGTCACATGACTGACACGTCCCATTCTGACTGGCTCTTCCTTTCCTCCGTTTCCTCGTCTGTCTTTGTTCCATTTAAAGCAGGTCTGCATGTGTAAACAGCAGATTTCTTGTCCTCTTCAAAAGGAGGTGTCGCTTTCAGCTCATCACTGAGGGTAGTTTGGTATGACAGAGAAATGTACCTCTTCGGTGTGATTTTGGACTATTTTTTCCACCAGCTCAGTGCATGTACATTCTGTTTAGTCTGTTTAGATCATTTGTTTCTACCTGACCAGGTGTTTCTCTTACCAGACTGAACTCGGTGTCTTGGTGAAAGTGGGATTTTCTTTTCTAACACAGACGTTTCTGCTCTTCCGTCCGTTTACTTGCTCTGTGATCTTCATGGTTTGTTGTGTTAACCTAGTGAAACTTGACCTCTGACCTCGCTGTAAGATCCTCTCTGGTTTGATATGATGCATTGCATTCGCTCATTCATACAGACACACATGCGCATTTTAAAACGTGGGTAAGTCCGGTATAATAGTACACACATGTGCACCGTGTTTGAAGTTGTACCTTGAACTAACAATGTTTTGTCTGTTTTAACCTGTGTGTTGATGTTGTTTACGGTTGTATCACGTCATCGTTCTCATCCTGTCTGTTTGCTACAAGCGTGGCTTCCTCCTTTTTCTTGGTTATCATTCATTTTCTGTTTTTTCCCTCAATCTCCCTTTTTTCACTTCCTGTCCTTTGGTTTCCTGTCTTCCATTTTTCCATCTTTCTTGATTCCATGACTTTCCTCTCCTGGCCTTCTTTCTCCTCTCCTTGTTGCCTCTTCTTTCCTCCTTTTCTCCCTTCTCATCAGAGGCGCATAATGTTATGTATCTGATGGTCCCTAAACCACTAGACAGTTTCAACCTGCTCAGGGTGAAGGGGAAGGGTCTGAAGCAGAAGGTTCTGCATGCTAGCTGTGAATGGTATGCGTTTTACGTGATCCTGCTTTTTTCCCACTGAAAAGTAACGATGAAGAGCTTTGCTTTAGCTGGCAGAGTGTAGATGAAGCCATTGGTTGCATCAACTTTAATTATTTAATATATTATTAATAGAATATTTTTCTATCTGATGTATAAAAGAAAAGTTTATAGTGTTGAATGTATAAAGCAGCTGGTAGGTGATACCTGCACAATCTGCATTTCAAGCATCGCAAGTCTGCTTCTCAGGATCTACTTTCCTGCAATATTAATATGAAAAACCTGAATGACTCGCTTCCAGGCCTCTGCAGACGTGAATGTCATGCAGATGAGGGGATTTAACCATTTGATTTATGTATGATGGAGAAGGGATGAATCTAAAAGTTGCATGATAGAAGATCACAAGAACATTATTTATGTGACGATACTGTTTTTTCTATGCTGCGTCTCTATCTGAGCCAAACAACTCGTGCTACCACGTGTCAACAAGACTTTATTTTTATACTTTTTGCTAATTTTACTTCTTTCTGAAAGGTTCGAGTTTAGTTTAGTAAAAAAAACACATAAACCTGCCAGTGTTAGTTTAATCATTCCTGTAACGGGCCTGGTGGTTGGTGCGTAGATGCTTGTTCTGGCAGCTGTGCACACAGTGCGAAGCTTCCACTGAGCCGTATGGTACCCTAGTTTGTATGTGGATATAATAAAAAGCGCCCAAAAAACTGAACCAAACCATTTCTTGCATCCCCTTTAGTTGTTGGTCCATGCTTACATACGGTAGCTGCTGCTGTCAAACAACCGTTTAATTGCAGGATGGAATAAAATCTCTTATTAAAATAAAAGCAAGCGTCAAGGATGTTGTTTCACTTCGGCTACGTTCACACTACAGGCCATAATGCTCAATTTGGATTTTTTTGTGAAATCCAATCTTTTCAGGATTTCATTCACATTTCCGGTTACATGTGACATGTATGTGATCTCCTGTATGAATGTTATGCGCACCAAAAAGCGACCCGCATGCGCAGAAGACACACCGATATGAGTGACGTCTTTGTGTTTACGGATGTAAACGTGACGTGTACACACGACAACAACAGCGGAGCACTTCATGCTATTTTAAAATTACTATCCAACTGTAGTCGGCACATTTTTATAGCTTCGTTTTAGGAGAATCAGATGACACTTTGTATGGAATCGGCTGAAGCGTACAGAGAAACGTGTGGATTAAAGTTTCAGCCGGGAATGTATGATAGCCAGGGGCGTGATGCAGCGCTTTTAGAGATAAGGAGTTTATAAATAATTTCCTAATGACGAGCAGAACCTGCTGAGCGTCTCTCTGAAACACTGTATGAATGACGTGCAGGTGGGATTAATGCGACCTGGCCGTTCACTGAAGCCTGTTCAGGGTCCAACATCAAACTCCTCCTGTGGTGGACCAACCCGAACCGAACTATTTTAGTCCAAATGTCACTGTACCCAACTGGCTGATATGATGATTAGAAATAATATTTGAATATTCTGTTTTGTATAATTTAAGAGGCCGAGTTGCACAACAAACAAAAGCTTGACAGTAAATGTAAGTCTGGTGGTTTTAGGGAGCAAAGATACGTGATAAAGCTGCGCAGAAAAGCCGCTTTAGAGGTTTTTCTGCTATCCGTGTGTCTGTGTGTCCTTCTGTCTGTGTGGCTGTGGGAATCTGTGCAGTGTAGGGAGTGATGGGAAGTGATGTCATTATCTTGTTGATCCTTGATCCTTTTTCTGCTTATCCACCCTTCTCCCTCTTCGCCCACCCTTCCATCACATTTCTCCCACGGCGCCATCTCCTCATCCTCCTACCCTCCTCAGGCTCCTGCCTAGAGATTCTTCGGGGAGAAAGTCCGGCTCTTGGGGAGGCCGGGAGCGACTCGGCGTCCCCCATGTCTCCTCGGACTAGCAAGAGCCGCATGTCCGTGAAGCTGCGACGCTCCTCTGGATCTGCCAATAAGACCTGAGCTTTTCAGACGCCGCGGCTCCGTCAGCACAACTACTGTCGCCCACATGAGCCAATCAAAAGGCTGACACCTTGGAAATTTGCTGCATAGACATATTTAAAAATAGAAGCATAAATAAAATGAGCTTTTCAGAGGACATTTTCAAGACAAAACATGATTCTTATAACTTATCAGGAGGATTAATTTGCTTTTCTTTCCCTTTTCTGCCCACAACACCCACATCCTCTGATGTACATGTCTCATTATTCTGCTGTAAATATCTTCAGCTTTGCTTAAAAACCAACCAGACATATCGTGTAGCAGCATGCTGGCGTTGCCCACAATAGGAAAAGCTGAAAGAATTCATCCAACAAAGTGCAGTATTAGTTCATAACGTGTGTCGTGTTAGGAAATGCACACGCACCAGTATAACCAGGACCAGAAAAAGCCTAAGTGTGCCACATTTATTCTACGCTGCTCTCAGACAGGAGCCAACATTCAGCGAGCCGAAGCTGCAGAAGATGAGTCTGTGATGTTGAATGTTTGCCTGCGGAGGATCTGTGTATTTGTACTGTGTGTGTGTGTGTGTGTGTGTGTGTGTGTGTGTGTGTGTGTGTGTGTGTGTGTGTGTGTGTGTGTGTGTGTG